>JAKSZU010000018.1:48128627-48406127 GCA_026018925.1 Tupaia tana | reverse complement strand
GTGTGGTGGGTTTTATGGGATCCAGCTGCTTTGACTACCAGGCTATGGGGCCACCCCAATAAATTCCTTTTTTCTATGTGTCTGTATTTTGAAGTGCCTTGCTCATAAGTGCAATTTTGCTATTTACTCTGAAAGGAAGTCTTTTTCTGACTTGGCAGCTAAATAAGCTGACTGCTTTGTACATGCTGAAAGCAAAAAAGTGAGTTTTAGGAGTACTTATCGGGACCAACAGTTAGCATACTGACTATGTCACTGAACTCCCATGTAGCCGACCGCGATTTGAGTCCCAGACCCGGTGGCTTAACCTCACGCTGGGTGCGTGTGCGTGCTTACCCAAGATCCCAAGAGGAGAATGGAGGAGAAGGGATTACAGCGTGGCCATTTCTCTTGGGGGGTAATTTCTTGCTTTCTGTCTCTCTCTGTCTTTCTGGCGAGAGCACGCACCCTATAGCAAAAACCTCTCAAAAAAAAGAGTACTTATCACCTGAAATCATGATAAAGGATTCACCACATTGGAATTTCCCAACAGAGTAAGAGTGCCCCAAGGGAGAGTACTTGATGCTAGTCACATAGCACTGATGCCATTAAAGTTGCTGAACTGGACCAGTAGATGGCACGGTAGTTGAGGCGTTGGGCACCTGCATGGTTGACAGAGGTTCGAGTCCCAGACCCAGTGGCTGGAAAATCACATTGGATGCATGGGCATGTGTACCCGAAATCCCAAGAGGAAAACGGAGTAAAAGGGATTGAAGCATGACCATTTTCCCTCTCTCTGTTTCTCTATGGCATAAACCTTAAACAAAATTTTGTTTTTAGAGTTGACTGAACAAACACATTCCTAGGTTTTTCTCTTACTTTCATATTCATCCTTCAGCACCCAATTTCACTATCCCCTCTGCTAGAAAGACTTTTTGAATGCCTAGAGCAAGGTGGATTCTTCCTTTTTTTTTTTTTAAGTGGTTTTTGCTATAGGGCGCGTGCGCTCGCCAGACAGAGAGAGACAGAAAGCGAGAAATCACCCCCTAGGGGGTATAGCCATGCCACAATCCCTTCTCCTCTGTTCTCTCAGGATCTTGGGCATGCATGCACACGCACCCGGCATGAGTTTTAAGCCACCGGGTCCGGGACGCGAACCGCGGATGACTACGTGGGAGTCTAGCGACATAGCCATTACGCTAACTGCTGGTCCTGGTGGATTCTTCTATAATAGCTCATCTAGCTTCTTTATATTATTATGAAAGTCGTAATTTATTTGGGCAGTTATTTGTGAAATGCTTCTTTCTCTCTTCTATGTGGCTGGGGACACCACAAGGACAGGGCAAGAGATAACCTGGTTATTAGACTTCCAGTGTCCCACACATGCTGGCACTTAGATCACTAACTGAATTCCTTCTCAAATAGAAGAGTCAAAGTGAGACTCTTACATAATCAGTAATACTCTACTTTTCTGAAGTACCTCTAGCATAGAGTAAACATTTTTTCTTTTCACATTTTATTATGAAAAATTTCAAACATTCCTAAAAGGTAAGAGAAAAGTGTAATGGATGGCCATGTGTACATCATTCAGTGTTGACAATAAGCACTTTTCATACCCATTTTCTGATGTAATTATTTAAAAATCAACTTTTGGGGGTACAATGTATACCCAAATGTACTCACTTTGGTCTGGCCCTATGCACAGTTAGGCCCTGTGCGAAGAGAATGGATCCCACATGCCTGACAGTAGTTCGAATCTTGGCCCTGGTGGCTTGAAAAAATACTAAGTGCATGCAAAATCCTGACAAGATAGAAAAAGGAAGGAAAAGGGTTGCAACAGGACCATGCCCGATTGAGAGTTTTTCTCTCTGTGTGTGCATCTCTTGTGAGTGTGCATGCCCTCTGGCAATAAAATAAAAAAAGTATCCATTTTGAGGGTATGGCTCAATGACTTTAGCAAACAGGTATACCCTTAACTCCCCAAAATTCCCTTGTCACAGAGTTTTGTGTATAAAAATTCTCACATATTTGCTACCTCATTCATATGTGACCCAAGACAAGCTAAGGGAGAGGGCTTGGGCCTTGAAGATTCAAATAGGAGATTGTAAATACCCCTCGGGCCACAGGAAAGAAAAGACTTGGACTATTCGGGCATATCTGCTTCCCAGGAACCTAGATCCAAGTTGGCCTCAATTTATCCAATTGGATTTTTTTTTTAAAATCTATGTCCCCATAAGAGTTTCTTCTCTGAAAGTGAAGCAGCCAAGTTCTCATTTCCTTTACAGCCGGGTGCAGCTCCTGAGGCATGTCTGCCAGTGGTCAGGATCCCTCCCACAGTCTTCCTATGGCATCACAGCTGTCTACCAGACGGGACCCTTTTCATCTGCCATCATCTGCCATTCACAAGGTCCGAAGTATGGAGCCAGAGTCCATGCAGAAGGCCCACTGCACCATAGACTTCAGACACGATCCGTAGCTTCAGGGGCAGAGGGGGCCGAGCAGGAGCCTTGACCTTGAGTCCAACACCACCCTGGATTTGCACCGCAGGCCCTTGGAGACAGTTCCCAAGGAAGAATGTGGAAGAAGGTAGGAGGAAAACAAAGGGAAGAAGGGCACCAGTCACTGGCCAGTGAGGACTAGGCCTGGGATGTGGAGCCTTAGAGCATCTGACAATGCAGAAACACTGGTGTGAAGGGCAGGGCATGCCTCTCACATCCTCCCTGCACGTCAAGGAGCCTCCTCCTCAAGGGAGGAGACTTGCTTGAGAACTGGGAAGGAGAGGGGCTTCTGACTCCAGAAGAGACACGGCACTTGACAGAAGAAACAGGGAAGAGGGGAGGCTGTTCTTGAGAGAGCTGGTCTCCAAAGGTTCACTGAAATCTTCAAAGAACATTATAGCATACATTTGAGCAGGAAAGATATCCTAGAATGAGGCAGAAGAGGAAATGGGATGCAAGAGGGTTGACCATTATGTTTTTGTTTGTTTATTTATTTATTTATTTATTTATTTATCTATTTTGAGAGGTTTTTGCTATGGGGCACATGCGCTCACCAGAAAGAGCGAGACAGAGAGACAGAAAGTGAGAAATCACCCGCCAGAGGGGATGGCCACGCCGCAATCCATTCTCCTTCATTCTCCTCTTGGGATCTTGGGCACGCACGCACACACGCCCAGCATGAGTTTAAGCCACCGGGACTCGAACTGTGGTTGACTACATGGGAGTCCAGCGACATAGCCATTACACCAACTGCTGGTCCCAACCATTATGTTTTTATATATTCTTAGGCATACTTATAAACTTAAGAAAGAGACATAAGGAAAAGAAAACAAGGAGCCGGCAGGTGACATGGTAGTTAAGGTACTGGACTCCCACATGGCTTACTACAGTTCAAGTCCCGTACCTGGCGGCTTGCTTTCTCACTTTCCATCTTTCTTGTCGAATTGAAAAATAAATAATAACAACAAACAAAATTAAATAAATAATCTTAAAAAGAAAAAACTAACAATAACAAAAAAACACAATTTTGGGGTCAGGAGGTGGAGTGGAGGTTAAGGTAGCTAGATTTCACATGGCCGACTGAGTGGTTCAAGTCCCAGACCCAGTAGCTTGGAAATCACACAGAGCATTGTGCATGGGTGCTTAAAATTCCAAGAGCAGAATGGAGAAGAAAGGCTTACAATGTGACCATCCCACCTAGGGAGTGATTTCTCACTTTCTCTCTCTCGGGTAAGCACACACGTCCTGTAGCAAAAACAAAAATAAGAACACAAAAAAGAAAACCTCTCTCTCTGCCTGTGGCACTGTTGTACCATCTTACTCAGTTCTCAGTTCAGAGGTGAGAGCCTTGGCCCACCACACCATCCGCAGACCCACTCAGGATTACTTTTCTGTGTCTGCTTCCTCTGTCTCTCAGATTTCACTTTGCAAATCCTTTTACTTCACTCATCATTCCACATACCACAGCTACTTGTGTAAAATGTGAGATACAGAGGAAGTTAGCCCTTTGCATTCAAAAAGCTTATCATGTAACGAAATAATTGTCATTCTTTGTATTAATAGCACCTACTGAGGGACCAGCAGTTAGTGTAATGGCTATGTCGCTGGACTCCCACATAGTCGACCGTGGTTCGAGTCCCGGACCCGGTGACTTAAACTCACGCCGGGCGCATGTGCGTGCGTGCCCAAGATCCCGAGAGGAGAATGGAGGAGAAGGGATTGTGGTGTGGCCATCCCCCCTGGGGGGTGATTTCTCGCTTTCTATCTCTCTGTCTCTCTCTGTCTGTCTGGCAAGCGCACGTGCCCTATAGCAAAAACCTCTTCAAAAAAAAAAAAAGCACCTACTGAGAATTAACCTTGTGAATCTTCTACTGCAAATGAGAAATCATGTAAGTCAGTAGACTTTTGGTGGGATGCTAACGGAGAATTCCGGAATGACAAAATAAACCCTCAGCTTGGGAGAGAAGAATGGAGAAGGAAGAATAAAGACAAAATCTTTAAAAACGCTCCCCGATAGTGAAGAAAGAGCTGTTAGAAGTTGGATATTGGCTGGGGCCTGTAGATGGTGTAGCAGTTACATTTCTGGGCTCCTACACGGCCAACTGCAGTTTAATTCCTGGACTCGGTGGTTTGAAAATCACACTGAGTGCGTGTGTGTGTCCAAGATTCTGGGAGGAGAATGGAGGAGAAGGGATTGTGGCATGGCCATCCCCTCAGGGGTGATTTCTCATTTTTCCTCTCACTGTCTCTGTCTCTTTCTCTTGAGTGAGGGCACACACCCTAAGGCTAAAACCTCTAAAAAAAAAAAAAAGAAGAAGTTGGATATTGACACGTCCTGCAGACAGCAGGAAATCTAGGAGACTGGTTTCTTGTTCTAATTCTGCCTGACTCACCCTGCAAATCCCAGCACATCCTCTTCCCTGTGACTGAGTTTTCGTCATCTACACAGCTAACCTACTCTAATCTGACACACACAGGTATTGTGAAAATGAAAGGATGAACATAAAAGTATGTGTTGTACTATGGGGGAAAAAAATCAATATATTTAAAAGTCCTCCTAACGTTGCTGAGCGCCTCTGTCTCCAGGCAGTCTCTTTCTTTCTGTCTTTCTTTCCTCCTCTCTCTCATTTGTTTATGTATTCCACGAGAGGAAGAGAGATCGGGGAGAGAGACAGGTACCTCCCACAGGGTGCCGCAATCTACCCCTGGCCTTAAACAGTCTGGATCTTGGGCAGGTGCACATCCGTGTGCCTGGTATGTACAGGGAAGCCTCATGATGTGAACCCAGGACCCGCCCATGTTACCACAGTGGCACTACAGCTGGCCTCAGCCATCTTTCTTCTTCCTTCCTTCCTTCCTTCCTCCCTCCCTCCCTCCCTTTCTTTCTTTCTTTCTTTCTTTCTTTCTTTCTTTTTTAGTTTTTTGCCCCTGGACATATGTGCTCACCAGAGAGCGAGAGAGACAGAGATAGTGAGAGGGAAAATGAGAAATCACCCTCTGGGAAGATGGCCATGCCACATTCTCTTGGGATCTTAAGCAGGCACTCATATGCACCCGGTGCAATTTGTCAAGCTGCCAGGTTCGGGACTCAAACTGTGGTCACCCATACGGAAGCCTTAACCACTGTGTCACCTGCTGGCCCCCCATCTTCTTTCTTGAAGACGAACTCACCAATCCGACCCCTAGTCAGGGTCTCCCCTAGTTGCATAGCAGTTGTGGGTGGTGCTTTCTTGAGCAAACACCCTGACCAGGGGACAAATGCACTCCCTGCTCTCGAGGAGCCCCCAGTGGAAGTCAGGGGACAGGCCAGGCCAACGCCTTTAGGATATTGCCATGAGTGCCATCACCCAGTATGGAGCAGGGGAGCTAGAATTTCTGTCGGAGCAGTTGGTATTTGACTTGAGTCTTTGAAACACTTAGATGATGAAGTAACACTTTCTCCATGTTGCCTATTTTCAGATTTGCTCTGACTTCACTATGACCTGGAGATCCCTGAAGTCTTCTATTCCAAGAGATCCCTGAGGGTGGGACTTTCTGTCCTTCTCCTGGGCCCACGCGCAGTAGTGTGGACCTGTTCTACTGCACAGTTCCATTCAGACCCAGAGTTCTGATCATGTGCAGTGAGTTAGACTTGCAGTCTTCTCCACCTTGGCTGCACGTTCGAATCTGCAGGGGAGCTTTAACAGTCTGGGCATCTAGCCACAGCCCAGAACAATGAAATCAGAATCTCTGGAAGGCAATACCCTTGAATCAGGTTTTTAATTTTATTTTGCCTTTTTTTTTTTAGAAAGACTTTTGCTATAGGTATGTGCACTCGCTAGAGAGACAAAAAGAGAGAGAAAGACAAAAGCAAGATATTACCCCCCCTCCCCCAGGGGTGATGGCCACACCTCAATCCCTTCTCCATTCTCCTCTCAGGAGTTTGGGCACACACGCACATGCACCCAACGTGAGTTTTAAGCCTCCAGGTCCAGGCCTCGAACCGCAGTCGGACATGTGGGAGTCCAGCTACATAACCATGATGGTTGAGGACTGCTGGACTAAAAGGCTCCACAAACATATGCACAAATTGCCTGGGGGTCTTGACAAAATGCAGATTTTCCCTCGGCAGGGTTGGATGTAGGGTTGGAGGTTCTGGTTTTCTAACAGTTCTCAGGTGGTGCTGATGCTGCCAGTACCTGAAGCACTCTTTGGCAGGAAGGAACTAGACCTCAGGCTCCCCTGAGACGGGGATTGTGGTTCTTGTGCCCTCTGGTGGTTTAAAGCCTTCCTAGCAGCACCCTGTGGAGAACTCATATTGGCGGTCCTTCCAACAGATGTAAGTTTTGGATCCTTGACAGCTGTCTCCCCAGAGCCCCATCGGCTGACACCTTGACTTCAGCGGAGCTCAGCCAAGCCTGTGTGGACTCCTGACCTACAAAACCATGAGAAAATAAATGGCGCTGTTTTAAGCTGCTAAATTTGTGGCTCTCTCTCTCTCTTTTATCCAGCAATAGAAGAGAACAGGTTTACAATAATAGGCCAGTTGAGATTCCCAAACCCACAGGCTTGGCCCAACAACCCTGCACAATATCTGTTCTGTAGTGCAGGTGGACAGATACATTCCCAACATCTCACTCCACTGGGAGAAAAGGCAGAAAGGAAGGTACTTTTATTAAAATAATTATATATATATAATTTACATTTATCACTAAACATTTTTTAAGTATACAACATGGTTTTCCCCAGCACGAATGGTCAAAACAAAGACATTATCATATATATTATCAGCAGCAATAAATTTTCATTTTTGTGTCAAACATTGTTTTTTTCTCTATTGTTCTCCCTCCCTCCCCCTATACCCACCCTGAATACCCCTATCCTTACTATCTCTAGTATCTACAGTTGTTCTCTCTGCTATTGTACCTTCCAACCTTTCCGTTTCTGCTATTGAGTGGGGGCATACAAAGTGTGTCTTTCATAGCCTGACTTGCTTCACTTAGCATTAAGTCTTCCATATTCATCCACTTTGTATCAAACGTCACAGTGCCATTGTTTTTTATGGCCGAGTAGTATTCCATAGAGTACATATGCCACATTTTTTTCAATCTACTTCAACTATTATTGGACCTTTGGGTTGATTCCATGTCCTAACAATTATAAATAATGCTGTAATAAACATGTGCCAGTGTTTATCCCCTAAGGGTTTTCCTATCCTTTGGGTTAATGCCTAAGAGCTGAATTACTGGGTCATGTGGTAGTTCTATTTGTAGGTTTCTAAAGAGTCTCCATATCGTTCTCCACACTGGATGTACTAATTTACATTAATACCAACAGTGTAGGTTAATTCCCTTTCCACCACAACCTTGTCAGCATTTGTCATTCTTTATTTTTAAAATTTTTGTCATTCTGATTGGGGTTAAGTGGTATCTTATTGTGGTTTTGATTTTAATTTTTGTTATGATAAGAAATGTTGGACATGTTTTCATATGCTTTTTGGTCATTTGCATGAGTAAATAATAAATTTACTCATTCATTATTATTTTAATTTTTACCAGGGAGAGAGACACACACACATACAGAGAGAGAGAGAGAGAGAGAGAGAGAGAGAAAGTAAGAAAGCAAGCCACCAGGTCTAGGACTCGAACCAAGGTTGGCCATGTGGGAGTGTCCAGCGCCTTAACCACCATGCCACCTACTGGTTCCTATTATTATTTTTAATCAAGAGTATATTTTCTGCCTTATTTCTTCATGGCTGCATACTTATTTTTACCTTCTGATGGCTGTTGTCACTGACACCTGTGAAAGCTCAGGGATGGAGTGGGGTAGAGGAGGTTGCTCTTGTGGCAAATTGTATTTTCCATGAATGTGTCACTATATCCCATCCCATGTCTTACGACAGGACCTTGACACTCCTCCATCAAGACATGGAGTAAATGTTTTTTCTTCTTCAATCTTTTGACACTGGTGGGAGTGATACCAGGTAATTTCAAGGCTAAGTCATAAAAAGGAATACATGTCTGCCTGGCTCCCTCTCAGAATGCTCATCCTCAGAACCCAGAACACCATGCTGTGAGGAAGCCCAAGCAGCTACATGGCAAGGCCACCTGTGGGTCTCCTAGCCACAGCTTCAGTTGAGAGCCAGGTCAATTGCCAGTCAGAGGAGTGAGAGCACCTTCGAAAGACTGTAGCTTGTCTCCATTCCATCCCAGCTGAAGCCAGGTGAAGCAGACATGCACTTCCTCCCTGAGCTCTGTCCAGCTTGTCGGTTTGTGAGCAGAATAAAGGTTGCTTTAGATCGCTGAACTTTGGAGTGACCTGTTATGCAGGGATAGATAACTGGAACACTCAGATTCTGAATACAACACACTGAACTTGATCAAGTATGGATAAAGAAGTGAGGAACTTCTGGTTTTGATAAATTACAGGTAAATTAATTACTAGTAATTAATTTGATTAAATACTATGTTTAAAAGGCAATCTCGAGGCTGGCAGAGGGTATGATGGTTGAGGGTGTTGGACTCCCACATGGCTGACTACGGTTCGAGTCCTGGACCTGGAGGCTTGCTTTCTCATTTTCTCTCTCTCATCAAATTAAAAAATAAATAAATAAAGTTAAATAGAATATTTATTTATTTATTTATTTTTATTAAAGGCAGTCTCATTAGAAAATAATTCCATTGTTGGGGCTGGCAGGTGACATGGTGGCTAAAGGCACTGATTCCCACATGGCCAACTGTGATTCAAGTCCTGAACCTGGCAGCTTGCTCTCTTTCTCTCACTCTGTTCCTCTCTGATCAAATTTAAAAATAACTAAGTAAAATTAAATAAAATAATTCTTTTTAAAAAATGAAAGTAATTCCATTGCTTATAAACTATCAAGAATCATCCCTAGAAAGTTTTATAAAGATTAGCAGTTTAAAACTTTTCTTCTTTGCCATTTAACTCACTTAAAATGTTACTTCCTCCAATCATTCTCAGCAACAGTATAAGGCTGGCTCTGGCACAGGGGTCATGTGCTGCTCAACAGAAGCTGGGTCCCACATAGTTGGTTTGAATCCCTAGCCTGGCCAGACTGAATTATTCCAGGCACCCACATGAGTGCCCAGGATCTGACATACTCGAGAACTAGAGGAAGGGATGTGACCACTTTGGAGGGTACTCATCTCTCCCTCTTTCTCTATCTCTTGCTCTCACACACACACACACACATCCTCCGTCATGAATAAAGAAAAAAAAGGAAGGAAAAGATGGGAAGGAGTGGTCTAGATCCAGGGGGAAGAATAGTTTTTTACCAGGTACGTCCCCGCCTGCAGTAGGTAGACTTCTGAGAGGGTTTCTGACTATACCCACCTCTTACTAGTGGCATCCTTGTGTAATTTCCTTCCCTTGATTTCATGACTTGTTTCTAACCAAAAGAAAAAGCCTGACCAGATTATGACGTGACCGTGACACTCCTCTATTAAGACATGGGGTTGATGTTCCCATGGGGTGGGATGTCAATGCCACAATTAGGGAATACAAGATTCTGACTTCTGTCTTGCTGGGCTGGGCTACTTCTCAATTGCCTTCTCGGCTTGCACATTTTGATGAAGCAAGCTGCTGTGCAGGCAAGGCCCACATGGCAGGACTGAAGGTGACTTCTGGTCAACAGCTGGTGAAGAACTGAAGCCCTCCGTCTGACGGTTTGTGAGAAACTGAATGAACTAGGAAGTGGCTCCTTTCAGCTGAGTCATGGAATAAGACATTAGTCCTGATGGCACCTTGATTATAACCCAAAGCAGAGGACTCAGCAAAGCCATGCCTGGACCCCTGAACCACAGAAACCAAGAGGAAAAAATGTGTTAAGCCGCAATAGATAACTAACACAGCACCTGTCTCCTGGCTGCCTGGCAGTCATTATTTTCCCAGAATGCCCAGTCATGCTTCAACTAACATGCATCCACACTCCACACACGCATGCCAGGTATGCCGGCCCGACTCTACACAAAGGACATCCTTCATTACACCCTGGTTCACTGGCTTCTTTCCTGGATGTCTGAAGCTGTGGTTGCTGAACTTTTGTTGGAATACTTGGGTTCATTTCCTTACCCCATAACTCCTTTTTTTAAAAAAAATTATTTAACTTTATTTATTTGTTTATTTGTTTTAATTTGACCAGAGAAGGACAGAGCAAGAGAGAAGGCAAGCCGCCAGGTCTGGGACTCAAACCATGTTCGGTGGGAGTCCAGCGCCATTAACCACCATGCCACCTGCTGGCCCCACCCATATAACTCTTCTTCCCTGGAATCTATGTCAGATTTTGTCCAAATCAGGTAAAGCTTCAGCCACACTCTCCACGCATACATGTTACAAATTCATTTACTCTCCCTCAGGGCCAGGCTAAGCTCAGGCTCTGCAAAACAGGTGGCTTCCTCGGGATGCATTGGCTCTTCCTGCCACTTGACTTATCTCTAAGTCATGAACTTTCTGTCATCTGAGCTCCTGCCTCAATTTCTTTGAAAGTTCTGGACTCTCATCCCTTGGTCAGAAACCATTTAAGTTACTCGACTTTGAAAATCGAAGGAGAACAGAGGTGGGTTTCTGGGCTGTTTTGTTGGGCTGAGAACATTCTGGAGACATTGGGGCCACCTGAGATTTCTGCCTGTCTGCCTGCCTTCTCTCTCTGCTGCCTGGCCAACCAACTTATATTCTGTGAGAATACAAGTTGTTTTCTCCACCAACATTGCCTTCAAACCAATTATTTTCCATTTTGTCTTCATACATTACTTTTTCGGGGGGAGGGGCATAGGGGGCGTGCCCTCACCAGAGAAAGAGAGAGAGATAGACCAAAAGAGGGAGAAAGTAAGAATCAACCCCCAGGGAAAATACATGCTCCATTCTACTCTCAGGATTTGGGGCAGACACACACATGCACCTGGTGTGTGCTTTTCAAGCTGCCAGGTCCAGGACTCAAACAGCAGAGGTGACCATGTGGGACCCAGCACCTTAGCCACCATGCCACCTTCTGGCTCTACACATCACATTTTTAATTTACATTCTGTACACTTGAACTGAGCACTGAAACCCAAGAAAAACAGAATTGCTTTGGTTCAAAAATACCAGAGGAAAAATTTCCAGGACATTGACTTCATATTTGCAAACATTTTTAGGGCCAAGCATGGATGAGGATATTTTCTACAGTCTGGCACCAGGTCTACCTTAGTTATCATCCCATATTATGCAAAAGCATTCAGCAAGGCTAGAGGTACCTTAAATGGCAACCTTACAGAAATACCTTAGATGACAACCATACAGACAACTGCTACAACTCTAGAGACAGGTGTAATCACAGCCATCATGGTCTTCTCAGCCAGAGGTCCTCCCTTAACTGTCGGTAGTGTTCTTGTCCTCTGATGGATGTCAGTGTGCATTGTCCTGTGAAGAAACACTCTGAGTTTTCCTTTGAGAAATAAGGAAAATGGGAGGTACTCAATCTCCCATTAGGGGTTCCCTAAGAGGCAATAAAGAACCATAGTAACAGGGAATAATAGTTTTAGCAGATAATCTGTTTGCAAACCTGAGTGTTAATTTTTTTTTTTTTTTAAGAAGAGATGGGTTTAGGGAACCAGCAGTTAGCGTAATGGCTATGTCGCTGGACTCCCACATAGTCAACCGCGGTTCGCGTCCCGGACCCGGCGGCTTAAACTCACGCCGGGCGAGTGTGCGTGCGTGCGCGTGCGTGCCCAAGATCCCGAGAGGAGAATGGAGGAGAAGGGATTGCGGCATGGCCATACCCCCTGGGGGGTGATTTCTCGCTTTCTGTCTCTCTGTCTCTCTCTGTCTGGCGAGCGCACGCGCCCTATAGCAAAAACCTCTCAAAAAAAAAAAAAAAAAAAGAAAAAGAAAAGAAAAAAGAAGAGGTGGGTTTCTAGATCACAGTATGGGGCAGATGGGAAGGTGTCAGGGTCTGTAGTGATGAGCTTCCCAGGGACAGATCAATGGAAAACCAGGAGTGGGGGGCCCAGAGAGACAAGCAGACAGATGGAAATGAAAACAAATAAGAGGCCCAGCCAGTCTCAGCAGCGGTGCCCAGGCATCAGATCCAGCTCTTCCCTGGGCACCTAGCAGATAAGCAGGGATAGTGGGGGGCCCCCAGCCCTCACTCCCTGTTGTCCTTCCCCGAGTGCTAATTTTAATTTTTGTGCATGTAACAAATACTTATTGAGTATCTACTAGGTTTCAGGGCCTATCGGATTGTTTTTGCATAGAAAAGTACGTCATGATTTTCCCAATGACCTAGTATCTTAGGAAGTGATGCCACAGAGGAGAACAAGACATTATATCCATCAACTCAAATCAGGATCCATTCCAAATGGTGCAAACACCTAACCATAAAGCATGGAAATCATAAAATACTTTAAGTAAGTAGGGAAGAGTATTTTTTTAAAATTAATCTCAGGTTTAGGCTGGCCTTTCAATGTACAGTACCATAAACATTTTATTTTTAAAATTTTTAAAGAATTATTTTATTCAACTCTATCTATCTATCTATCTATCTATCTATTTATTTTTTGGAGAGGTTTTCGCTATAGGGCACGTGTGCTTGCCAGACAGAGAGAGACATAGAGACAGAAAGCGAGAAATCACCCCCGGGGGGATGGCCACGCTGCAATCCCTTCTCCTCCATTCTCCTCTCGGGATCTTGGGCACGCACGCACACATGCCCGGTGTGAGTTTTAAGCCACCGGGTCCGGGACGCGAACGGCAGTTGACTATGTGGGAGTCCAGCGACATAGCCATTACGCTAACTGCTGGTTCCCTTTATCTATTTGTTTTTAATTTGACCAGAGAGGGAAAGAGAGAGAGAGAAATTGAGAAAGCAAACCTCCAGATCTGGGACTTGAGCTGTAGTTAGCCATGTGGGAGTCTAGCGCCCCCAGCCACCATGCCACCTGCTGGCTCCAGGTACCATAAACATTTTAAAAGTTTATATTGAAAAGTCACGAACAAAATAAAACACAAATGACATATAAACAAAAATACTTGTTATTTGTATCATAAAGGGTTAATTTCCCCCATACACAACAAAACAAAAATCAGTAAGTAAAAAACCACCCTGTTAAAAAATGGGCAAAGAATATGAAAAGACAGCTCATAGAGAAGGAAAATCTAATGCTTCTCTTTAAAAATAATTATTTAACTTTATCTATTATTATTATTATTATTATTATTATTATTTGAATTTGACCAGAGAGAGAGAGTGAGAAAGCAAGTCCCCAGGTCTGGGACTTGAATCTCAGTTGGCAATGTGGGAGTCCAACACCCCTAACCACCATACCACCTGCTGGCCCTCTAATGTTTCTTAAACACAAGAAAAACCACTCAACTTCACTCATCTTTTTTTTTTATTTTAAGGTTAGCATATTTTTAAAAAATTATTTATTTATTTATCCACTTATTTACTTTTTTTTAAAATTTTGACCAGAGAGAGACCCACACAGAGAGAGAGAGAGAGAGAGAGAGAGAGAGAGAGGGAAAGTGAGAAAGCAAGCCACCAGGTCCAGGACTCGAACTGTGGTTGGCCATGTGGGAGTGTCCAACGCCTTAACCACTACGCCACCTGCTGGTCCCAACTTCACTCATCTTAAGAGAAATGAAAGTTTAAGCTATAATTAAGTATAATGCTTCATGAGTCAGGTTGGCTGTGATAAAAATGTTTGATAACATTGTGCTAATAATAAACATGCATCATCATATGTTGATGGTAGAAATGTAAATTGCCATTACTTCTGCTATGGTTTGAATGTTAGTTCCCTCCAAAACTTATGTAGAAATTTGCCATTGTGGTTGTGTTGGAAAGAAGGACCTTGGGAGGTGACTGGTCATGAGGGCTCTGCTTTCGAGGATGGGATTAATGCTGTTATGAAAGGGTGAGTTTGGCTTTCTTCTGCTCTTTCACCTTCTGCTATGTGATGGTGCAGCAAGAGAGCCCTTGCCATATACCAGTGCCTTGACCTTGGACTTCTCAGCCTCCAGAACTGTAAGAAAATAAATTTCTGTTGATTGCAAGTTACCGATCTCAGATATTCTGCTAGAGTAGCAGAAAATCAACTAAGGGACTTCTATGCTACTAAGGGACTTCTAAGTTACTTGGGGATTTTTATTAAAATATTATTAAAATGCTAGGATATGAAAGAAAATGAACACCCCATGGAACTCAAAGTAGGACAGGAATGGAAGACAAATTCTGCATTAATCTGGGGGGGGTAATTTCTCACTTTCTCTTTCTCTGGCAAGCTCATGTACTGTATAGCAAAAAAAAAAAAAAAAAAGAAAAAAGAAAAGAAAAGAAAGAACATCAGGAGGAATGAATGAATTCCTTCAATGAGATAGATAAGACAAGAGGCACCATGACCACACCCTCAAGAACTCTAAATTTAGAATTTCAGTAGAGGAAGAAGAGTGGACCAGCAGGTGAGGTGGAGGTTAAGGTTCTGGATCCCACATGGCCAACTGTGTGATTTAAGACCTGGACCCAGAATTTTGAAAATCATGCTGGAGACTTGTGTGCTCAAAATCTCCAGAGGAGAATGGAGGAGAAGGGATTGCAGTGTGGCCATTCCCCATGGAGGTGGTAATTTATCAGTATCCCTCACTCTCTCTGGCAAATACCTGTGCCCTATAGCAAAAATAAACAAACAAACAAATAAACAAAAAAACGAAACTGAAAAAAAAAAGGAAAAAAATGCTTCCTAGAAGAGGTGCAAGAATACTGGACCATTGAGATTTGATCCTGGGTATCAGGACAGGAAAAATGAAACTTGAGCCAGGTTCTTGAAATGGAGCCATACAGGAGTAAGGACAGGAACAAGCATGGCAGGTTGGGAGTTGGAAGCCCAGTACACTATAGGTTCAGGCCATTCTAACAAATGTTTGTGTGCCAACATCCCAATGCATGTGGTTCTCTACATGCATTATTCTCCACAACTTCTGGTTCACTGAAGCTAGAACACCACATCCTCACCAACTGCAGATCCAAGGCCAGATTAACTTTCAGCTGTTGACTCCTTCCACTATTGCATTTAGCACCATGGCCTCTTTATTTACTATATAATCTATTTACTTATTAATTCAAAAAAATTTTGTTGTACGCATATTGAGGTTAAGCATTGAGCCAAGATATGGGGTTATAGCAATGGGTAAATGATGTTCCTTGTACTAAATGAACTGATATAATGAAATATTTCTTATTGTAGGTAGCATTAATTGGGTATATATTATGAATAAAGCCTTTTATATTTAAGTTAATATTTTTACAAACTCTAGAAATTATCTCTTGCCTTCTTGTCATCCTTATTTTACAGTTTAGGAGTCTGAAACACAGAGAAATTAGATCACCCAGCCAATATCATAGCCTTTATGAGGATTCAAAGCAAACCTGTGAGACTCAATAATTCTTAGTCCTTTTTTTTTCTTTTCTTTTTTCGTTTCTCCCCCACCCTCCACTAGCAGCTGCAGCTGCCTCTCCCCCCTTATTCCTTTTTTTAAAAATTAGCCAGAGTGTGTGGTCCCTGCTAGAGGAACAGAAAGAGAGAGAGAAGGAGAAAGCACCCCCCAATGGGTATGGTCATACCTTATCCCTTCTCTTACATTTCTCCATCCTTTGGGGATTTGGGGTACACACACACACACACGCCTGATGTGTTTTTCAAATTTCCAGGTCCAGGATTCAAACTGTTTGGTCGACCATGTGGGATCCAACTCCCTTAACCACCAGGCCATAGGACAGTTCAACAGCCTTTATTCTTCAATGTTTTTCAACACTAGACCCTGATTTGGCTTTAACTCAATCTGGATAATCTGTGTATCCCAGATTTGGACTTAGGTCTGAAGAGAGGTCATCTTACACCTCTATACCACGCAGGGAACCAAATCAGGGCAGCTGGATAAACTTGTTCCCTAATATTTTTCTTTTATCAATTTTTATTTGGCCCTGCTGTCAAGCCCATGTTTCTTCAGTAGGACACCTTTTCCTCCAGATCTACTAACATGGATTGACTACGTTTAAGAAGTTTGCTGCTTTTATCAATAAATTCAAGCAACATTTTTTTAATTTGGTGTATCCTTGGGCATCAGCTTTTTAATTTGAGTCACACAGGAAATGACCATCTATAGCATTTCTGTAATTATCTAGACAATGCTCTTAACAATCCTGGTGGTAGCTATTTATTATCTGTAGCTGAAAAATGAGGAACCTAAGCTTGGAGGGAAAAGTACTGGCTCAAGTGAATGATGTATCCAGACTTAGAACCTAAATCTGCACACTTGCTTGTAACAAAACTTTTCAGTTCCTCCCACAGTTGTAGATGGTCTAATTCTTTTTTTTTTTTTTTTTTTTTTTTTTTTTAGAGAGAGAGATTTTTGCTATAGGGCATATGTGATCACTGGAGAGACAGAGAAACATTCAAAGTGAGAAATCACCTCCCAGGAGGGATGGTCACACCGCCATCCCTTCTCTTGCATTCTCTTGAGATTTTCAAGCTGCTGTGTCAGTGACTCAAACAGTGGCCAGCTATGTGGGAATCCAGTGCCTGTTATAACCACCATCGCCACCTGCTGGCCCCATCATGAACTTTTCTTCAATGATGAAGGAGATGGTTGTCTTATGACTTGCAGAAGCAATACACTGGGTTGTTAGAAAAGTCATGACACATTTTTGCATAGGAAACAGAAAAATACATCATGATTTTCCCCACAATCCAACAGTTACTAAAAGTATTACCTGTAATCAAGATGCCTGTCATAAGGTGCCTGTAAGATAAGATTCTGGAGAACCAAGTGGCTGCTTTCATAGAACATTTAAGTGAAAATAAGTATGTAAAATTGGTTGTTCGCTCCCAAGGGCACTGAAGGAAAATGAGCTCAGGGCTTTACATTTTCAGCCCAAGCTTAGGTAAGGAATAGAAAGCCTCTATGAGAGAGAGCTTTTCGGAAAGAAATCATCTCCAGTAGCTGCTGGGTTGAGACTTCTGAAGAGCAAACCCAAAGTCGAATTCTGTAAACGGCTGAATTACAAATGGAATCTCCAACTTTGTATGGTCTTATCTTAAAGGAAAGACAACTCAGAGACCAAAGTATTTGGGGATTATAGGAAAACAGGCCGACACAGGAGTATTTGGGTACTTTGTTGAAGCTATACGGAGAGCAAAGAGAGCAGATAGGAAATTTTGGAGAATAGCTTAGTAGCCCCACTTAATCATCAAATACTACAACACAGAAGAGTGGGCCTGGTCAGCCACTGGGTGCCTTGACTGAGTTTTTAGAGAAGACAATGAGAGAGCGTGTGATGCTGGTATACAATCTGAGAGGACTTTCTCACATCCCCCAACCCCTGTGAACCTGTCATACATATAAAGCCAGAATTGAGACCACCATCATTTAGGGCTGTTCTGGCTAAGAACCTGGGTAAAAGAGAGGTCAATATTTTGAAAGGAACAGCATCAGAAAGAATTCAAGCATAAAATAACGTGGTTACTTGTTACTAGATTGCTTTATGGACATTTCCTTACTAAAGCTCACAGCAAGGCTGTTTGCCTTTGAGCATTTGTAGGTCAACATAAGCTAGTAAGCAGCTAAACCAGGAGTCAAATCTGTGCCTGATTCTACAGACACAGATATTAAAGATTATCATGCTCCATCGCCTGATAGCATGAAAATAGATTTATTAGAAAATGTACAAAAATACATGAATACATTAAAAACAGAGATGACATGGACCTTAGTCTAATCACTATAGACTGCAGAGATAGGCCAAAAAAGACCAAGGGTAGCTGAAGAGAAAGATAACTCCTCAAAACTTTTAAAAGCAACCAAAGTGGAGAGGCAGCCTGTGTCCTGGTGGTTACGGTGCCTGGATCTCATAGGGCCAATTGTACCACTCAAATATTGGCTTGAAAAACATGCTACACACGTGTGCATACGTGCCAAATCCTGGCAAGATGGAGAAATGGAGAAGGAATTGTGGTGCGATCATATCCCATTTTTTTTGGTGTGGGGGGGAGAATGCTTTCTCCCTCTCCTTCTTCCTCTGTCTCTCTCTCTGGCATGTGCACAAGCTCTCTGACCAAAATATATATATTTTTTTAATTTACAAAAATAAAATAAAAGTTACCTATTTTAAAAGACTCGTGTCAATCTGTAGAACAGAAGTCTAAGGCAAAGCAAGTAATGCAGAAGGTTTTATTTGAGGCAGAGTTAGGACCATTGCCCAGACACTACAAAATTCAAGTTGCCCAGAGTAATATGTTCCAAGGTGTTACAGATTTCAGAATGGTTCGAAAGTCAAAAGTCATGAATAGGAATGAGAGCAGTAAGGAATTTTTTTTTCTTTTTTGGGGGGGAGGGGAGGTTTTTGCTATAAGGCCAGTGCGCTCGCCAGAAAGACAGAGAGAGAGAGACAGAAAGTGAAAAATCACCCCCCAGGGGGGCTGGCCACACTGCGATCCCTTCTCCTCCATTCTCCTCTTGGGATCTTGGGCAAACACGCACACGTGCCTGGGTTTTAAGCCACTGGGTCTGGGACTCGAACCGCAGTCGACTCCATGAGAGTTCAGTGACATAGCCATTACTCCAACTGCTGGTCCCAAGCGGTAAGGAATCTTATACCACTGTGATTGGTTAAATTCTATAGTAAGGTGAGCAGGATGATCTCATTGCCACCTGAAATCACTTTGCTTAATCTTAGTCTTAAAGTATGCAGACAGCGAGTCTGGAAGATAAAGGAATATGATATTTCAGGAACAAGGATGTTCATAAAACAAAAATTCCAATGAGACTAGGTAATGTCCTCCACTCAGTTTCAAGTACACATTCCTAAGAAAGCCACATTTTATTTCCTTATAACACTGACTCAGGTAGCCAGGAATCTCCTGTTTTCAGAAATAACTGATCTATCTGTAGATTTACCAACTTCCTTAAAGTTTTGGTTTGAAGATGTGACATTTTAGCATGAGTGACTCCATCTGGTCTGGTCTGTTGGGGCCTAGAACAGGAGCTTAGTCCAAAACAAAAGTCATCTATAATTTTATTTAACACTTAGACTTTTTTTTAAAGTCAAACATTAAAAAAAGTTTGAACTACGCTAGTAATGAAAGTAAATAAGACTTCTCAAGAATTAGAAGAAGGGGACCAGCAGTTAGCGTAATGGCTATGTTGCTGGACTCCCACATAGTTGACCGCGGTTCGAGTCCCGGACCTGGTGGCTTAAACTCACGCCAGGAGCATGTGCGTGCGTGCCCAAGATCCCGAGAGGAGAATAGAGGAGAAGGGATTGCGGTGTGGCCATCCCCCCGGGAGGTGATTTCTTGCTTTCTGTCTCTCTGTCTCCCTCTGTCTGTCTGGCGAGCGCATGCGCCCTATAGCAATAAACCTCTCCCAAAAAGAATTAGAAGAAGAGCCAATCTCATGGCCTAGTTGGTTATAAGGTAGCCAGTCATGGCTGACCATGGGATTTGTGTCCTGGGCCTGGTGGCTTGAGAAATACTCTGGGCATGGATGAGTGCATGCCCCAAATCCCTACAAGATGGAGAAATAGAGAAGAAGGAATTGTGGTGTGACCACACCCCATTGGACAGGTGTTTTTTCCTTCTTTTTCTGTGTCTCTCTGGCAAGCACACAGATCCTCTGGCAATTTAAACATTATTATTATTATAAGAAGTTATAAACCAGCAGAAAAAGAATAACAACAAAAAAATGAACTTACCAATTTGACCTGACCAAACTTCAATCTTCTCTCCCCCGACATTCCTTTGAACTTTCGGCCACCCTTGAGTTTAAGCCAACTCAGGAGAATGCAGACTACAGTGGCCAAACAGTGGCACAGGGGTAAAATGTACCACTTTCTGAGCCTGAACCATATGGGAATGCCCTGGATTTGTGTCTGGACATCTCCATGAGTACACTGGACACATGCATGCCTAGGATCTGGGACATTTTCCCAAAGAGTCCTGGTTCCTTTTATTGGACAATGATATTAGAAGCCAAGATTTGATTGCTAGATATGTTCCTTGCTACTAAGGTGTCCTTTCTTTTAGGCTCTCTCAGCTGACAGCAAAATATTTATAGCATTTAAAAATGTCTATAAATATTTCCATACATAACCACCTGTATCTATATTAAGTTAAACATAAACTCTTACCAATGTCTCCAACTCTAATCCATTACCAGATGGATCGTTCTAGCATCCTCCCTTTGCTTATTTGTAAATTCCTTCTCCAATAGTAAGAAACCAGGCTTCCATACTATCTGCAGCCAATTTACTTAATCATTTAATTCCAGTCTACATGTTTAGGGTATTAGAACTGCTAACCTGTTTTCCTGTGGGAAATAACTTTGTCAGCTAGAATACATAGTTTATGTACAGTTGTTTTTGTCTCTAGTTTTGCAGATTCCATTCATTTTAAAACTGATTTAGGTTAGCACTTCCCCTCCCCCCTTCAGTGAGGTTGTTTCATACATGTGTAATAAAGTTAGATTCTCTTGTCATAGTCCATTTTCTTTCCTGAGATTTCCTGACCGCTCCAATGATTTTTCAGTTTGCGTACATTAAGACTCACTCTGCGCTATACAGTTCTGCTAATGTGTAGTCTCGTGTATCCACCATCACACTAGCCTATAGAAAAGTTTCCCCACCTTAACAAAGTCCCTGTGCGTCACCTCAAGTGAACTTCAAGTTCACTTCAGCAGTTTTCTGTGGGTGAAATTATAGCTGAGTGAGGAAGAACTTTCTTAATTTAATCTTATGAAAGATTGTGCAATGTGTTGCTATAAAATAAAGTGACTGGAATTTTAACAGCCAGATTAGGATCAAAATATTTATGTACATGTAGATTTCCATCATGGACTTATTCTGGTGATGCTGTTGTCAGCCTGCATATTTTAGAAGTATGCTTTTGGGATTATTTTTGAGAATATGTATCAACCTACATGAGATGAACAATATTATCTCAAGATAAAAATACACAGTACAGAAATATATAAAAACAATCATCTCCCCACTTTAAGCCCTCCTTAGAATATATTCAAGAAAACACCTATAGTTTTGGCATTGCCATCATGGTCAGAAATGATTCTGTGTTTTATTTTTTTGTTTTGTTGTGGTTGATGATGTTTGTTTTTACTATGTGTCATTATGATGTAGTCTCTCAATGAGTCAATAGAGTTACAACACTAAATGATAACATAAATTGTTTTGTGGGTTTTGTTTTGTTTTTAAGTTTTTGCTATAGAGTGTGCACACTTGTAGGGGAAGGAGCAGAGAGAGAAAGTGAGAAAGCACTCCCCCAGGGGGAATGGTCATGCCATAATCCCTTCTCCTCCATTCTCCTCTCTGGATTTTTAGCACATATGTACATGTGCCTGGCATGATTCTCAAGCTGCTGGGTATAGGACTTGAATCTCACAGGCCACATGGGCTCCAGCATGTTATCCTCACCACCTGCTGGCCCAACACATAGTTTTCTATTTGGGAAAGAATTGTCTTTTGAGGACTTTGGCTTCTACTGTCCTCATTCATTGTCAGTGCAGTAGTTATGGCTATACCTGTCGCTGAGTAATGAGTCTGGGGGAGTTGGAAAAACCCTTCTCCTCAAGTACCAGGTTCTCATCTGAGGGTCTTTGTTTGCACACACGAGAGCTCTCTGGTATAACTTGGCCCATACAAGGAGTCTTCAAAAGCTTCATGGAAAATGCATATTATGAAAAAACTATACATGGATTAAAAAAATTTTTTTGGGCACCAAAACAAACTTGTACCAACTTGTTATAACATGCCTGAACAAGACATAGTTTGAGGTACTAAGAAGGATAAAAAATCAGTTTGAAATGAGCCTCTATCAGGGCAACATGAATTCTGCTAAAATTAAAGGAAAAACAAACATTCAACTATGGTGAAGGCTGGATAGAAGAAAGGAGAAATCATCGCTCCTTTATGAAAAGTTTGTGGAGACAACGCTCAGAGAAACCAGCAGTTTTCAAGTGGATAACCCATGTTAAGAAGGGGTGAGATGATGCTTCAGAGGCAGGTGTCTTCAGAGGCAGACCACCTATGTCAATTTGTTAGGGAAAAAAAAATTTTGTTCTGATCCTCATTGAAGAGGACTAGCAGTACAATAGCCAACCCACCGACATCTCAATTGGTTTATCTCACATAATTATGACTAAAAAATTAAACTAAATAAACACAAACTTTTTGCTTGATGGGTGCCAAAACTGTTGTACCCAGATCAATGGCAGAGGAGAGTAGAACTTTCAACAGAAAATTTAAACAAGTGGAATGAAGATCGTGAAGTATTTCTTTGAAGAATTATAACAGGAGATGATACATGGCTTTGCCAGTGTGATCCTGAAAACAAACGCAATGAAAATAATGGCTACCAAGAGGCAGAAGTGGTCTGGTTAAAGCAAAAACTGGCTAGTCAGGAGCAAAGGTCATGGCAACAGTTTTTGGGGATGCTCATGCCATTTTGCTTGTTGACTTTCTGCAGGGCCAAAGAATGAAAATATCTGTTTATGATGAGAGTGTTTTGAGAGTTAGTTGTAGCTCTAGCAGAAAAATGCCTGGGAAAGCTTCACCTGAGAGTCTTCCTCCGCCACAACTATGTCTCTGCTATGTTTTCTTATCAAACAAGAGTGATTTGGGGAGAGGTATGATGGGAAATCATTAGACATCTGCCTTACAGTCTTGATTTGACTCCTGACTTCATTTTGTTTCTTAATATTAAAAAATCTTGGGGTCAGCCAGCAGTGGTTAATGCAATTGGATCCCACATGGCCAATAATACGGTTTGAGTCGCAGACTTGATGGCTTGAAGAACACGCTGGGGTCATGTGCATGTGTGCCTCAAATCCCAAGATGGCAGTGGAAGAGAAGTGATTACAGTGTGGCCATCCCCTGGGGTGTGCTTTCTGACTTCCCCTCTCTCTGTCTCTCTCTCTCTCTCTCTCTCTCTCTCTCTCTCTCTCTCTCTCTCTCTCTCTAGTGAGTGTACGCACCCTATAGCAAATTAAAAAAAGAAAAAAGTCTTTAAAGGGCACACAATTTTCTTCAGTTAACAATGTAAAAGACTACATAGATTAAATTCTCAGGATCCTCAGTTCTTTAGGGATAAAGTTAATGGCTGATATCACTTATAAAAGTGCACTGAACTGGGACCAGCAGTTAGCGTAATGGCTGTGTCGCTGGACTCCCACGTAGTCAACCGCGGTTCAAGTCCCGGACCCGGCGGCTTAAACTCATGCCGGGCGCGTGTGCGTGAGTGCCCAAGATCCCGAGAGGAGAATGGAGGAGAAGGGATTGCGGCGTGGCCATCCCCCCTGGGGGGTGATTTCCTGCTTTCTATCTCTCTGTCTCTCTCTGTCTGTCTGGCGAGCGCACGCGCCCTATAGCAAAAACCTCTCAAAAAAAAAAAAAAAAAAGTGCACTGAACTTAATGGAGTTTACCTTGAGAAATAAAGTTTACGATTTTAATCTTTTAGTTCAATTTTAAATTAACTTTTTGAAGTACCCTCATATTTTTGAAAAATGGAGAGAAAGTGGATGTTATATGCTATCATCATGAAAACCATATCTATGTAATGTAATGTATGTGTAAATTAGCTTGATTTAATTATTTCACAATGTATATGTATTTTTTCTTTGTTTTTTTTTTTTTTTTTTTTTTTTTTTTTTTTACATTCAATCACTGTGTATCATTACAGCATACCAAATGCATTTTCCCGTCCTGAATACACTGTATATTGGTTCAATCAAATATATTACCATACATATTATCAACAGAAACTTTCCATTTTTGTGTTTCTTAAATAATTTGCCTTTTTCTTTTTCCCATCTCTTTCCTCCCTTTCAACCTCCCCCATTTCCCACCTTCCTCCCACACTGTCTCTGATACCTACAGTTGCTCTCCATGCCTTTATACTATCCAGTCTTTCAGTTTCTGCCATAGAGTGTAGATATTTGGTATCTATTGAGTGGGGACATACAATGCCTCTCTTTCATAGACTGACTTGCTTTGCTTAGCAATAAATCTTCCATATTTTTCCATTTTTTATCAAATGCCAGGGTCTCATTGTTCTTTATGGCTGAGTAGTATTTTACAGCATCTATGTGCCACATTTTTTCAATCCATATGTCTGTTCGTGGACATTTGGGTTGGTTCCATGCTTAGCAATTGTGAATAATTCTCCAATAAACCTTGCAAGTGTATTTCTGACTGAGTGCATTCCTGTCCTTTGGGTAGATACGCAGGAGTGGAATTGCTGGATCATATGGTAGGTCTTTGAGAATCTCCATGTTGTTCTCAACAGTGACTGTGCTAGTTTTCATCTGACCAATGGTATAACGGAGTTCTCTTTTCTCCACAGCCTCACCAGCACTTATCATTCTGTATTTTTTTTCATCTTATTCTGACTGGGGTTAGGTGGTATCTCATTGTGGTTTTGATCTGCATCTCCCTTATTATAAGGGATGCTGAACATTTTTTCATATGCTTTTTGGCTGTTTGTATATCTTCCTTAGTTGTCTGTTCAGCTCATTTGCCCATCTTTTAATTGGGTTGGTCATTTTTTTCGGAGGGAGGGGGTTAGTAAGTTGAATTCCCTGTATGTTGAGTTCCCTGTATATTTTAGTTACCAGTTCCTTATCAGAGGCATAATTTGCAAATGTATTCTCCTATTCTGAGAGTTGTCAATTCACTCTAATTATTATTTCTTTTGCTGTGTAGAAGTTTTTAACCTGATGTAATCCCACTTGTCTATTTCTGGAATTATCGCCTGTGTTTTGGGGGTCTTATTTGTCTTTGCCTACTCTGATGTCTCCAACAGTTGTCCCAATGTTTTCCACCAGTAGTTTCATAGTTTGAAGCCTTAGCTTGATCTTTGATTCACTTTGGGTTGGTTTTTGTTAGTGGCAAGAGATAGGGGTTCAGTTTCACCTTTCTGCAGGTAGATACAGTTTTTCAGCTCCATTTTCCAAAGAGAGTTTCTTTTCCTCACTGGATTGACTGGGGGTCTTTGTCAAAAACCAGTTGACCATCTGTTATGAGATTTATTTCTGGGGTCTCTACCCTATTCCATTGGTCCACATGCCTGTTTTGTGCTAGTACCATGCTGTTTTGATTATCACAGCTTTGTGATATATTTTGGGGACAGGGGGTGAGATGCTGCCTACTCCACTCTTCTTGCACAGTATTGCTTTGGCAATATTGGGTCTTTTATGATTCTAGACAAATTCTGTGATTGTTCTTTCTAAATCTGTGAAGAATGTCTCTGGTAATTTTATTGGAATCCCATTAAATGTATAGATTAATTTGGGCAAAATTGCGGGAACCAGCAGTTAGCGTAATGGCTATGTCACTGGACTCCCACGTAGTCAACTGCGGTTCGCGTCCCGGACCCGGTGGCTTAAAATTCACGCCGGGTGCGTGTGCGTGCGTGCCCAAGATCCCGAGAGGAGAATGGAGGAGAAGGGATTGCGGCGTGACCATCCCCCTGGGGGGTGATTTCTCGCTTTCTGTCTCTATGTCTCTGTCTGTCTGGCGAGCGCACGTGCCCTATAGCAAAAACCTCTCAAAAAAAAATTTGGGTAAAATTGAGATTTTGGTTATATTAATTTTTCCAATCCAAGAATATGATATATCTTTCCACTTTTTTGTGTCATTTTCAATTTCTTCTTTTAGTTTTTCATAGTGTTCCTTGTAGAGGTCTTTGATTTCTGTTGTTAGGTTTATTCCTAGGTATCTTATACTTTTTGTGGCTATTGTAAATGGGGTTACTTTCTTCAGTTCTTCCTCTGTCTGCTCATTGTTCATTTATGGAAATGCTATAGATTTTTATATGTTGATTTTGTATCCCATTACTTTACTGTATTCATTTAGTGCTTCCAGGAGGATTTTTTTGGGGTGTGTGTGTATGGTTCTTTTGGCTTTTCTATGTATATAATCATGTCAACTGCGAATTTTCTTTTCACTTCTTTTCCTATTTGAATGCCTTTTATTTTATTCTCTTTTCTGATTGTATTGGCTGAATTTCAGCACTATATTGAAAAGGAGTGGAGAGAGTGAGCAGCCTTATATCAGTTTTTAGTGGAAAAGCTTTCAGCTTTTCACCATTCAGGATGAAGTTAGCTATGGGTTTTTCATAGGTAGCTCTTATTGTGGTGAGAAATGTTCCTTCTAAGACAATTTTGCTGGGAGTCTTTTTTTTTTTTTTTTTTTTTTTTTTTGAGAGGTTTTTGCTATAGGGTGCATGCGCTCGCCAGAAAGACAGTGAGAGAGAGAGAGACAGAAAGCGAGACATCACCCCCCCAGCGGGGATGGTCATGCCGCAATCCCTTCTCCATTCTCCTCTCAGGATCTTGGGCACGCACACACACGTGCCCAGCATGAGTTTAAGCTTCCGGGTCCGGGATTTGAACCACGGTCAACTACATGGGAGTCCAGCGACATAGCCATTATGCCATCTGCTGGTCCCAATTTTGCTGAGAGTCTTAATCATGAAGGGATGTTGTAGAATATCAAATGCTTTTTCTGTATTGAGTAATATAATCATATGATTTTTATCTTTCTTTCTGCTAATATGGAGTATTTATGGTTTTACACGTTGAACCACCCTTGCATCCCTGGAATAAAGCCTACCTGGTCATGGTGTATTACCATTTTTATGTGTCATTGGATATAATTTGCTAGTATTTTATTGAGAATTTTTGCATCTATATTCATCAGAAATATTGATCTGTAGTTTTCCTTTTTTGTACGTATATGTATTTTAACATATCACATTGTAATGAATGAAGTTTTTGTTAAAACTTGTATATTCATTTTTTAAACATAAAAAGGTAAACAAATATCTCTTATACCCCCCCCCCCCCAAAGTAGAATAAAATAAGGGAGCCAAGTGGTATGAATACAAGGGCAAGCTTTCACATAAAACTTATGATCACTACCTAGGAGGCTAATTTCTGAACTTGAGCTAAAGTCGTTGTATTTTATATTTTCACATATATCCCAAATGACCTTGCAGAGAGTTGACTCTTCCTTGCCTTCCCACAGCAGTGTTTGTGAGTCTTGTGGTGATAATAATAGTATTTACATGGGCAGCAGGAACTATGTACCAGGCTCCATTACCTACCTGGAGGTATGTAATGATATTTTTCTCATACTACTTACTGGTTATTTGTCCTGTTTCATTTGTTGGATTTTGATGAGTTTCTGTTCTCAAATTGGGGGAAGCATTGGAGTCCCTCAGAGGGTTTGTTAAGACACACAAAGCTGGGCCCCACCACCCCTAGACTTTCTGAGTCCTTAGATTTGGGTTGTCACCTCCGACCTTGTATTTATAAATCTCCAGGTGACGCTGAGTTACTGGCTTGAGAACCACTGGATTACAGCAACATTGAATGTTAATCCACAAAGACTGCGCCAATCAGGTATTATCTTCATTTTCTTTATAGTGATTTTTGCTGGAGAGACAGAGACACAAAGACACAAAGACAGAAAGCGAGAAATCACCCCACCACACACACACACACGCACAAACACACACACACACACACACACACACACACACACTATGGCCACCCGCAATCCCTTTTCAATCCCTCTTCAATCCCTCCAGGGACTTTGGGCACCCACGCACATGCGCCCAGTCTGGGACTGGAACCCGTGGTCAAATACGTGAGCGTCCAGCGTAACCATCACGCCATTTGCTGGTCCCTCTTCATTTTTCAATGTGCATCTAGGTCCCTGAGTGGGTTGTGAAGGGGTTCGCCCACGCGCGCGGAGGAAGGGCATGGAATGGACTCGGAGCACCTCCCGGTGGGCGGAGCTTCGCTCCAGCGGCTACAGAAGTCGACAGCGGCCCCTTTAAGAGAACAGCTGGCAGGGCTGCAGGGCGGAGGTGAAGGGCTGGCGAGGTCGGTCCCCTCCGCTCCGCAGCCCGGGCTCGGCCCCAGGTCCCGCAGCCGCTCCCAGCAGCGAGGCCAGAGGCCGAACCTAGCTCCGGAGCCCGGGAGCTGTGCGGCGCGTCAGCAGTTGGCGCCGGGCCAATGGCAGCGCCGGCGAGCGGCGCTTGTGGCCGCGTCCGTGGGGGCCGGGACTTCCTGCTTGCGGGTCCCGCCAGTCATTTCCCTGTGTCCAGGCTGTGCCCTGATGGGCCGGGGACGGCTTTTCGGGATTGCGCCGGGAAGGACTGTGAGGCTGGGACCCACCCCCGCACTTTTGTACCACCCGTGATCTCCCGGAACTGGGGTGTCCGCCGGGACCGTGCGCTCTCCGTGACCCCGGAGGCTGAGCTCTGGGCCTTGTGCATGTACACCGGGGACGCTGAGGCTGGGAGTGAGCCACTTAGCCCGGGGTCACACCTCGCCCTGGACTCGGCGAGGTGGGAGATAGGCTGAGCCTGCCAGACCCTCTCGGTCTCACAGGCTCCAATGGCCGGGTCGCGGCTGATGGACCTAGCGCAGGTGAGTGGACCGGCTTCAGGCCCTCAGCCGCGGGACCCTCACTTCTTACTCCTGGAGCGAGGACGGTAAATACGCCAGGACTTTGCGCTTTTCCCAGCTCCCTGCTTTTGAGTCAGGAGGTCCTGGAGGGATGTCTCTCCCATTGTGGGGTCCTGAATGCTCGCCAGGTTTATGTGAAAACTTTCCCAGTTCTGCAATCTAGTGGGTTGATGGGAAGAAGGGTTTCCCGGGCAGCTGGTGCAGATGCTCGAGGGTGCAGAGATGGAGTTGGGAGTGTGCTGGGAACCCAGATCTAGCTGAGGCTAGAGAGCAGGTAGGCTGAAGACAGCTCTACAATGGCAGGCTGAGGGGCTGGGCCTCTATTCCGAGGGTTCTGGGAACCATGGAAGGTTTAGAGCAGAGGAGGGAGATGGTCTGTCTCAGGTCTTAACTTCCTGTGGATGCAGAGTGAATAAGGAAAGTGGGGTGAGGGTCAGGGCAGGGAGACAAAGCCCCCCTCATAGTGCTGGTGAGTGGTGCTGATGGCTGGACCAGAATGGGGAGCCCAGGTAAAGTGATCGGAGCCTGGATCTGCCTTCTCAGTTGAACTGCCCAGGTTTTCCGATGTGGAGGATGAGAAAGGGGAGGGATGGCGCTCCCACTTTTGACTTTAGTATCTGGAAGAAAAGGTGCTTGAGCCACCAACCGAATAATTGGTTGTAGGAGAAATTTTCAGTGGAAATAACAGAAAGTTGGTTTGTTGTATTCAAATCAGCGAGAGAATAAGAGGACACCCCATTTTAGCCAGATTAAAGGAGTCTTTATTTGCCGGCAACTGGAGAGGACTTGAGTCTCTCCAACATCTCACACCCCCCACGCAGAGGAGAGGAAGGTTTATAAAGGCAAACCCCACAAACCTAAAAAAACTACAAGTCTTCGAGTTATGCGATAGTTTACAAAAGCTGAAAAAGTGAGTTATCAGGAAGGACAGTTATAATTGGCAACATCTGCTGGTGATTAATATTCCGTGAGGAGGACAGATATGGACGGCAGTGTACATCTGCTGGTGGTAAGCATTCAGTGAGGGATTTTTAAGAGACACCTATGGGTCAGGTCACTGGGAAAGAAAAATGGCAGCAGAGTCATATTCAAAATGGAGGTACTCATGCTGCAGGTTTTGTCCATGTTGAGTGTCTGATTTCTAGGGACCCAGACTCCCAAGTGGATCTGAAGAGTGGGTAGCTGGAACCACAGCGATGCTGTTTGGGGAAGGTGTTAGGGTTGTGAGGGACTGAATATACAAAGGGACAACAACCGGAACTCATACAAAAAAAAACAGGACTCTACTCGTGAGCTGCAGCGACCTGCCCAGGAAACCAGCCCCCCTTGTCTACACTAGGCAACGCAGGAAGCCAGCCCACTATAAGTCAGACCTGCAGGAAGCCAGATTGTTATCCCTAACAACAATCCAGGAGGTTAAACAGTCACTTCTTCTTTAATTTTTACTTCTGCTTTCAATTTAAGAGATAGCTAAATATGCCTCCCCCCTACCCGATCACATAAGGTGCCCAGCTTCTAATTAGCCCACAGCTTCCCAAGTCAGCAGCTAGAGCCAAGGCAGACTTCTCCACTACAGAACTTTCCTGTTCTTCTGCCAACTTTTGAGACTCTGCCAAAACAAAGGCAACTGTGACTGACACCCTTGCTACAGCAAGATCTGAAAATAATAGTCATTGCTTTTCTCATTTGGTTGTTCCAGAGTTAGAAATATCCAAAATGTGACATCTGGTATGTGGATAGGGATGCAGCTGTGTATCAGATTGAGGAGGGTGAATCCAAGTCACTGGAAATGCTATTAGAAAAAAGAGGATGGGACCAGCAGATGGCATGGTGGCTAAGGCACTGGACACTCCCACATGGCTAACCATGGTTTGGGTCCCGGACCTGGTGGCTTGCTTTCTCACTTCTCTCCCACTCTCTGTATCTCTCCCTGGTCAAATTAAAATAAATTAATGAATTAAAAAAAAAAGAGGATGAATAGATATCTTGCTTGGACTCCATAGTTGGCTTGTTTGGTGTCATGAAGAGATGAGGAAAAGTGGTGGTCAGGGTGGGGGTGGGGGTGTGTGTGGGGATAGGAGGTCTCGACAGGTGGGTGGTACATACGAGAGGGACACTGAGGGTTAGTAGTAATGGAGGTAATATGGCAGTGTGGCCCAGGCTGGGGCTTATTCACCCATCTGTGTTCTCAGGCTTTTGTGGTGAGCCTTGCGGTGGCCTGGAGGTTTCCAATAAGGGGCAGATGGGATCAGTCGGAAGAGTTGCTGGGCCCTGGGTAGGTGGGAGTAGGAGGACCAGAGGGTTTGCTTCTGAATGAGAGTGAATGATAAAGGGACGGAATATGCAACTCCAAGGAGGGCCAAGGGTGTCTGACATGCTGCGTGTTTGTGGCTGACTTAGGTTGAAGCCAGGAACAGGGCTGGATGGGGAGGCTCCCAAAGCAGGGGAGTGTCATCCTTGGCAGTGGAAGCTATTGAAGGCCCCAGGGCAGGATGGAACCATGGTTGTATTTGTCGAGCACTCTCTGGATTCCATGTGCAGTGACATGTGAGAGTCCATGGAGATGGCTTTGTTGTGTTCCAGAAGGGGAGAGGGTAGCAATGACAGCTGGGTGCAGTAGTGAGGTCTAGAGTTGTGAGGAAAGTGTCACCAAAGTGACATGCATATGGGAGTGAGTGTGAGCTCTCAACCCTGGGGCCCTGGGCCAGGGATTAAGGGAGACGACTAAGCCCATGTTTGTTTGTATTGGCGACACTAGGGGAAGGAGCTGACAGAGAGCAGGTCAGGCCCTGCATTTCTCACTGCCTGTGGCTGTTGTGGGCTGACACAGAAGTCGTGTGAGGCAAGAAAAAAGAGCAGGTACCCATGGAACCAGGATCTGGGGTATCCTCAGAGGAGACGTGTGAGCAGGGGATGGCTAGGGAGTCCTGAGGAAAGAGGCTGATCATGGCATGAACTGTCCCCATCACAGCAGGGCTGTGTGACCTTTGAGGACGTGACCGTTTACTTCTCCCAGGAGGAGTGGGCGCTCCTGGATGAGGCACAGAGACTCCTGTACTGCGACGTGATGCTCGAGAACTTTGCACTTATAGCCTCACTGGGTAAGATCATCACACCCACCCTGGTGTCCTATGCATGTCTCTGCCGGTCCCCTTCTCTGAAGAGGCAGCTCTTTCTTTCCTGCAGCCAGATCATGGGCACTGCTTCCTCCTCCACTTTCTTGGTTTATGGGTGTGGGTTTTAGGGCTGAGCTGTGTGTAGTGCTCCTTCTCCCCTGTTGCTTGCAGCCTTTACAAGGAAGGGGCCAGGCCTGAGGAGTCTCACTATCAGCTCGGTGGAGCCCAAGGAGTGACAGGCACTCCCTGCTTGGGTGATCGTCCAGATCTCTGGCAGTATGGAGGTTCAGGTTCTGCTCCTTCCCTTTTGCTACCATGTCCTAAGCCTGCCTGTGCCAGGAATTCCAGGCACTGTTATGGTTACTGCTTGCTGTGACCACTGGTATGGACCTGCCCGACCTCTCTGATACACTCTGTTATATTGAGTTTGCTTTCCTGTAGTCTGTTGGAGGTAGTGCACCTAGGCTGGTGCTGGCCACTGACCTGCCCTGTCTCCTTTAGGACTTATATCTTTCAGGTCCCATGTAGTTGCCCAGCTGGAGATGGGAGAAGAGCCCTGGGTGCCTGACAGAGTGGATATTTCTTCAGCCATAGCAAGAGGGGCTTACAGCAGGCCTGCCTCTGGTAAGTGCAGCTGGCAGGAGATGTGACCACCACTGTGTTCAAATCCTGCAGGCATCTTTTCTTATGTGGGTCATGGTTCAGTGTCAAAGCCAATGTCCACATTTCATCTCTACCTTTCTTTCCCCAATCTGGACACACTGCCTACTTTTCTCTATTCTGAGTTTGGGTCCTTGGCTGAGCTCCACTTTTCTGGCCTCTGTGTCTTGCACACAGCTTCTTCTCTGGCTCTCTCCAATGTCAGCTTGCACTTGATAGGTGAGATGTTCACATTTCGTCCAAGTCTTTGAATACTAGCTATTCAGTTGCAGTCAGATTCCATTAGTCTAGACCTCCCACTTTTTTTCCCCCAAGAATTATTTATTTATTTAATTCCATTTGTTATTATATTTAGTATTATTATTTTAATTTGACCAGAGAAAGGGAAAAGCAAGAAAGCAAGCTGCCAGGTCCGGGATGCGAACTGGCCATGTGGGAATCCAGCACCCTTAACCACCACTCCATCTGCTGGCTCTATAGACCTCCCACTTTTTAGCCCTCATAGGTTAGCAGCAGCCAAGGCCCTGCTGAAAGACTTTGAGAGAAGTGAGTGAAGATCATGCCTCTCTAACCAGTACAGTGCCACATCCTGTGCCTTTGGTCCTGAGAGGTCCTCCCCTATTTTGCTACCATTCTTCACCTTGACCTGAGGCTTTTTTTTTTTTAAGTTTATTCACCTATTTCTTCTTCTGAGAGGGAGAGAGAGAAGGAGGCATCCCCAACAGTTCTCATGCCATAATGCACCCCCAGTCTCAGCCAGCCTGTATCATAGGCACATGGACACCTGGTGCGCACAAGGAGGTTCCAGGACTCAAACTTAAGACCTTACCATGTGGATCGGGCTGTGTTACTGCTGCGCTACTGCTTGACTTCCTGACTGGAGACTTCTCATCTTGCCAGCAGTCCCATGGGCTCATTCATGGGTCAGACAGGCATATGTGATAGAGCTGTTTCCTTCTATCAATGTTTATATTAACCTCACCAGCATTTCTCTGCTTTTAGATTTTTGCTGTGGAACAGAGGGTGAAGTGTTTCTATGGAAGAAGTGTCACAGGACAAGAATTCCAAGGCAGCTCCATGCACCCAGAAGACCTACCCCTGTGACATATGTGGCCTACAACTGAAGGACATTTTGCACCTGACTCAACACCAGGCAGCACACCCCAGGCAAAAACCATATGTGTGTCATACAAATGGGAAAGAGTCTGAGTTTAGCACAAACCATTCCCAGCAAGAGGTGCTACAAAAAGCAGGCAAGCCTGTCAAAAGAGAGGAGACTAGGGCCTCACTTGCAAAGGCTCGAAGAGGCTATACATCAGAGAAACCTTCCATTCACAGGAAGGGTGGGAAAGACTCCGTGGCCACGTCAGTCTTCCTGCACCATCTAGTTGCTGCCAGTATGGAAGAGCCACATAGCGGCACTGAAGCCATGATGGATTTTCACACTGCACAAAGGCATAGCAAGGGCAATGAATTTGGGGCCACTTTCCATGACAAATCTACGTTTGTTAAACACCAGAAAATCCACACTGGAGAAAGACCCTATGAGTGCAGCAAATGTGGGGTATTCTTTAGCTATGCATCTAGCCTTATTCAGCACCAGAGAGTTCACAATCTAGGAAAACCTTATGAGTGCTGCGAATGTGGGAATTTCTTTAGCCTACAATCTAGTCTCATTAAACATCAGAGGATTCATACTGGTGAAAGTCCTCATGTGTGCCACGACTGTGGGAAAGTCTTCAGCCAGAGCTCCAACCTCATTCAACACAAGAGGGTTCACACGGGTGAAAAGCCATATGAGTGCAGTGAATGTGGGAAATTCTTTAGCCAGTGCTCCAACCTCATTCATCACAAAAGGGTTCATACTGGAAGAAGTGCTCATGAGTGCAGTGAATGTGGGAAATCCTTCAACTGCAACTCTAACCTAATTAAACATTGGCGAGTTCACACTGGAGAGAGACCTTATAAGTGCAATGAATGTGGGAAATTCTTTAGCCACATCGCCAATCTCATTCAACATCAGATAGTTCACACAGGAGAACGGCCTTATGGGTGCAGTGAATGTGGGAAAGCCTTTAGCCGAAGCTCTGACCTCATGAAACATCAGAGAGTTCACACTGGTGAACGACCTTATGAGTGTAGTGAATGTGGAAAATTGTTTAGCCAAAGTTCCAGCCTGAATAGCCACCGGAGACTTCACACTGGTGAACGGCCTTATCAGTGCAGTCAATGTGGGAAATTCTTTAACCAAAGCTCCAGCCTCAGTATCCATCGGCAACTTCACACTGGTGAGCGGCCTTATGAGTGCAGTGAATGTGGGAAAACCTTCAGACAGCGGTCTAATCTGAGGCAGCACCAGAAAGTGCACAAACCAGATCGGCCTTATAAGTGCAGTGAATGTGGGAAAGCCTTCAACCAAAGGCCTACCCTCATTCGGCATCAGAAAATTCACACTAGATAAAAAAGGATAGAGAATGACCTCCTTTCTTGTTCAACACTACAGCACACACCACAGATAAGTTCTGAGAGTAGTCTTTATGAGGGAGCTGTCTGCCAGAAGTCAGACAGTCTTCATCCCAGTATCCACACTGGAGAGATTCCCAGTGAATGCTAGATCTATTGGCAGCTCTTGGAGCAAGTAACATTTTCTTTTTTTTTTTTTTTGGAGAGGTTTTCACTATAGGGCGCGTGCGCTCGCCAGACAGACAGAGAGAGACAGAAAGCGAGAAATCACCCCCCAGGGGGGATGGCCACGCCGCAATCCCTTCTCCTCCATTCTCCTCTCGGGATCTTGGGCACGCATGCACACGCGCCCGGCATGAGTTTTAAGCCACTGGGTCTGGGACACGAACCACGGTCGACTACGTGGGAGTCCAGCGACATAGCCATTACCCTAACTACTGGTCCCCAAGCAAGTCACATTTTCTGACCATTGATCTTGTCAGTTTTGTCAGTGCTAGAATTTCCAATAGATGTCATCTCAGCTCTAACCACTAGTAGGTCTCCAGGTTGTGTGTTATGCTCTCCGCTGTGCTCAGGGAAGGCACATCTCTGTCCTCTTTCTACTCCCTGTAAGGAATTGCAGTAGTCTGAGTCCAGAGTTAATGTCATTCCCTCTTTCTACAGCTAGTTTGGTGTGGGCATAACCCACTATTGACTGAGAAGTCCTGAGCAAAGTTCTGCTGGTAGCTTGCAAAGGTTTCCCTTTGTCAGGGACTTTGTTGGTTGCATCATATTATACTCACAATGGATCCAGCCTTTGTATTACCTGACCCAACTACCTACTGTACACTGCACTGGTTCATATGATAAGAGCCTTATTGATAAACCTCCCTAATTATATGTTCCAATCACCGTGCATGGGTGAGTTGAGAACAGAATTAATTTACCAAACCAAAGATCTCTAAATGTACTGTCTCAGAGGAAACAACTCTTAGTTCAGATTTGGCTTCATTTACATTGCTATTAAAGGCCTCCTAGGAGAAGAACATTGTAAGGCTAATGTGGTCTAAATGGCATGGATTTTTGTGTCATGAGGAGGAGAAGTTGTGATAACTTCCAATGGATCTGGGAGCAGCATGAATTGGGTCTTTCATTCCCAGAGCATGCTCCATATCCCCTAGCACTGTTAAACAGATGCTGTTTAGCTAGTACCCACCAAAGAGCTCTATACCCTGAAATTTAGCATCTGCTATACAACTGTCTCTAACTAAGACCTACTGGACACCGAGGGGACCATAATTTGTAGAGAAACACGGTATGAGATGTAGGGAGTAGGTGAGATTATAACAGAACAACAGGATTCAGAGTTTGCAGAATTTTTCAGGACCTCCAGATCTCTGTCTTATGACTGAGATTATTGGAAGCACAAATAATCTAGATATTTTGTGAATTACTGTAGGCTCTGCTCTGTGCATCTCAAAACCATTGTTGTACTGACAGGAAAATTGGATTAAGAGAATAGATCCTGTACTCTAGGGATACAGCATTTATGACAAAACCAGCTACTTTTTGCTACCAAGGCATGAAGAGAAAGGTGGTGGGGTCAATATATTCTAGTTTTCTATAATGAGTGGAAGGTCAAATTTTTATGTGTAATAATTTCTTTTAATAATTTGTTGAGATATAATTGTCATGCAATAATTGTATATACTTGATGCACGCAATTTGATAAATTTTGAAATATGTAATCACTCAGGAACCAACACTGTAACTAAGCATGATAATGAACATATTTTTCAAAGCTACCTCATGTCCCTTCTTAATCCCTCCTTGCCTTCCTCAGGAGACCATTGATTTAGTCTTTTTTTCTGCTCTAGATTTGTTTGCCTTTTCTAAAATCATATGCATTTGGGGTCTTAGAGCATTTATACTTTACTTGTTTTGGTTTCTTCCATACATCATAGTTATTTTGAAAATCATCCATGTTGCGTGTGTATATCATTTATTTCTTTTGCTACTGAGTAGTACCCTGTTGAATAAATGCACTGAAAAAAATTTTTTAAGGTTTTTACCATAGGTCATGTGCACTTGTTGAGGAGAGTCAGAGAGAGACAGAAATCACCTACCAGGGACGATGGCCATGTCACACTCCCTTCTCCTCCATTCTTCTCTCAGGATTTTGGGCACACACACACACACACACACACACACACACAGGTGTCCATCATGACTTCAAACTGCCAGGTCTTGGCCTTGAACTATGGTTGGCCATGTGGGAATCCAGCACCTTAACCACCACACCAACTGCTGACCCCAATGTACTACCCTTCAAAAATTATGAGAAAACACAGAATTTACCATCCTAACCATTTTTCAGTGTATAGTTTGGAGGTATTAGATATATTACTATTGTGGAACCACCACTACCAACCATCTCCAGAACTCTTTTCATTTTATAAAACTGAAAATCTACACCCATTAATAATAACTCCATATAACCTCTTTTGCCAGCCTCTGAAAAAATCACTGTTCTACTTTCTGTCTGTATGAATTTGACTACTTTAGTTTCCTAATATAGTGGAATCCTAAGTATTTGTCTTTTTATGGGTAGCTTATTTCACTCAGCATGAAGTCCTCAAGGTTCATCAATGTAGCATATGCCTATTTCTTTTTAAGGCTCAGTAGTATTCCATTTATACATATACCATCTTGATGATCTCTTCATCAGTCAATGGAAATTTGGGTTGCCTCCATGTTTTGGTTATTGCAGATAATTCTGCTCTGAACAAGAGTGTATGAATATCTCTTTGAGATCCTATTTTCAGTTCTTTTGGGTATATTCTTAAAAGTGGAATTACTTTTGTGGATTTTGTAGTAGTTCAATTTTTAGTTTTTGGGAACCTGCCCTACTATTTTCCACAGCAGGTACACCATTTTATACCCATACTAGCAGTATACAAGGTTTCCAATTTCACCACATCTTTACCACCACTTTTTTTTTTTTTTTTTTTTGATAGTATCTATCCTAATGGGTGAAGTGGTATCTTATTGTGGCTTTGATAGACATTTCTCTAACAACTTATGAGGCTCAGTATAATTTTGTGTGTTTATTGACAATTTGTGTATTTTTGGAGAAATGTCTATTCAATCCTTTCTCTATTTTTGAATTGGATTATTTTGTTTGTGTTGAGTTTCAAGAGTTCTCCACATATTCTGGAGAATATCCCTTATTGGATATTTTATTCCTTTTTGTGGATTGTATTTTTACTCTGCTGATAATGTTCCTTGATGTAAGAAGTTTTTAAATTTTTTTGAGATTCACTTTGTCTGTTTTTTGTTGTTGCCTCTGCCTTTATTGTTATAGCCAAGAAATCATTGTCACCTATATTTTCTTCTAAGAGTTGTATAGCTCTTACATGTAGATCTTTGATCCATTCTAAGTTAATGTTTATATGTGGTGTTAGGTCTGACTTTAACTTCATCTTTTGCATGCGAATACCCAGTTTCTGCAATATCATTTGTTCAGAAACTGACCTTTCCCCCATTGATTGGTCTTGGCACTTTTGCTCAAAATTACCTGAATATATATGCAAGGGTTTATTTCTGAGCTCTATTCTATTGGTGTATATCTATCTTTATGCCAGTACCATACTGTTTTGCATAGTGTAGATCTGTGATAAGGTTTGAAATTAGGAAGTGTGAGCCTCCAACTTTGTTCTTTTTCAATATTGTTTTGACTATTCTGGGTCCCTTGAGATGCTATACAAATTTTAGGATAGATTTTAATATTTCTGCAAAAAAAATGTCATTGGGATTTTAGTAGAGATTGCTTAAGTCTATGGGTCAATTTGGGTAGTATTGTCACCCTAAAAATTTTTCTTTCTTAATATTTCTTTCCCCTTGCAATCACACATATTTACTGCATGTCTACTTTTTGTTTGTTTGTTTTTATTGTTGTTGGAGGGCATGTGCACTCACCAGAGAGAGAGAGAGGGAAGGCAAAAAAGCACCCTTCCGTGGGGGATGACCATGCCACAATCCTTTCTCCTCCATTTCTTCTTTTGAGATTTTGAGCATACCTATGCACATACCCAGAATGTTTCTCAAGCTATTAGGTCTGGACTCAAACCATGCTGTCAGTCATGTAGGATCCTGCCACATTAATCACCATGCCATCGGCTGTCCTGAATTGTCATCTTAATAGCATTAGGTTGTCCAGTCCATGAATATGGGATGTTTTTTCATTTATGTTTTCTTTTTCTTTTAGCAGTGTCCTATAGTTTTCATTGTATAGGTTTTTCACCTCTGGGATTGATTCCTAAGTAGTTTTAATATTATTGGTAGTATTAGAATTGTTTTCATAATTTCTTTTTCAGATTATTCATTGTTAGTATATAGAAATGTGACTCATTTCTTTTTCTAGGTTTTTGCCATAGGGTGCATGTGCACAGGAGAGAGACAGAGAGAGGGAAAGTAAAAATTCACTCCAAGAGTGATGACCAGGCTGCAATCCCTCTTCCATTTTCCTCTTGGGATTTTGGGCATGCATGCACATGTGCCTGGCATGATTCTTAAGCTGCCAGATCTGGGACTTGAACCATGGTTGGCCATGTGGGAGTCCATTGCCTTAACTACCATGCCACATGCTGGCCCTGATATGCAGTTTATTTTTTGTGCTGATTTTGTATAACATTTGGATAAGCTGATAAGAAAAAACAATCCTAGTCATAATAAAAGCCCATGCCAGTTTCCTTTCCCTGTCCTCAAGCCATTTTCTTTTGGATTTGCTTGAGGCTAGCTCTCTCTTCAGATACCTCAATTATGTAAGTATAACTTTTTCTTACCTTCTTGGTGCACACATGTATGTGTGTGTATGAGTGTCATTAGTTTCTACATATGAACTAAATTGTGGGTGTGGGGCATCATCTTGTCTTGTTAGGGTGGCTAAAACATAGCTTTACTTTTTAATCTGGCCTTGGGACATATTAAATTATTGACAGTTAAAAGCACTGAGCACTTTTATAGTATTTTTAGTAATGTTTTAAAAGTATTTTATATTATGTCATTCTTTTCTGAATAGACCATAATTCAGATTTGTTTTTCTCTATCATCTCAAACTTACACATACATGTAATCACTTTCCAAATAGAGATGTTAAACATATCACTGTTCACATTACTTATTATAATTAGCTGTTTTTTTTTTTTTTTTTTTTTTTTTTTTGAGAGGTTTTTGCTATAGGGCGCTTGCGCTCGCCAGACAAGACAGAGAAACAGAAAGTGAGAAATCACCTCCTGGGGGGATGACCACACCACAATCCCTTCTCCTCCATTCTCCTCTCGGGATCTTGGGCACACACACACATATGCCCGGCGTGAGTTTTAAGCCATCGGGTCCGGTACTCGAACCGCAGTCGACTACGTTGGAGTCCAGTGACATAGCCGTTACGCTAACTGCTGGTCCCACTTATTGTAATTAGTAAAGTGAGCTTTATAATAGAAAGTTCCAGCAGTGACTATTTTACAGTTTTAATTATTTTATTAATTATGAGAAAACCTGATTTTATGTGTCTCTAGATATATGCAGCATCACCTCAGAGTCCAATGAAATCTATATAATGTTCAATATATATAGAAAAAAAGTGTGATAGTAGAACAAGTTAAATGACAGCATGAAGAAACAGGGCCTGCACGTGGCCGCCGGACCTGCGCGTGGCCGCCAGACCTGCACGTGGCCTCCGGGCCTGCGCCTGCGCGTGGCCGCCAGGCCTGCACGTGACCGCCGGGCCTGCGCGTGGCTGCTGGGCCTGCGCTTGCGTGTGGCTGCCGGGCCTGCGCATGGCCACCGGGCCTGAGTGTGGCTGCCGGGCCTGCGTCTGCGTGTGGCCGACCGTCCTGCGCATGGTCGCCGGCCCAGCGCGTGGCCGCTGGGCCGGAGCGTGGCCTCCGGGCCGGAGCGTGGCCGCCGGGCCTGCGCCTGCACATGACCGCCGGGTCTGCGCTTGCACGTGGCCGCTGGGCCTGCGCCTGCGCATGGCCGACGGTCCTGAGTGTGGTTGCCGGCCAAGCGCGTGGCCGCCGGGCCTGCGCGTGGCCTCTGGGCCGGAGCGTGGCCACCAGGCCTGTGCCTGCGCGTGGCCGCCGGGCCTGCGCGTGGCCGTCGGGCCTGCGCCTGCACGTGGCCACCGGGCCCGTGCCTGCGCGTGGTGGACGGGCCCACGTGTGGCCCCCGGGCCTGCGCGTGGCCACAGGGCCTGAGCGTGGCCGCCGGGCCTGCGTGTGGCCGCCGGGCCTGCGCCTACGCGTGGCCGCTGGCCGCAGACGGCAAACTGAAGCAGAAAACTAGGACTAAGAACTGGCAACTACAAGCAACAGAAAGAAACTTTGGTTGTCTTAAACCAATTGAGAAATATATAGTATAGGAGGATTTTCTCTGCCTATGGACAGTGAGAAGATAATGGTTACCAGCCCTGCATTACCTCAGGGAAAAACAAGAACTACTCTACCATTCTTAAGGAAGCCAGATACCCGAGGATGACTCACGCTGCAGATCCCCGCAACACCATTCCCGGTAATCACAGGATGGATGCTGTGCCGCATCAGCTGATGGTCATCTCTGCTTTCCGGAACCACTTTCCTGGGACTGTATTCTATGGAGATTCACCTACAATTGCAGAACTGCACGAGACCCACCCTTGATCCAACCCTGAGTGGAGTCTATGCTCCCTATTGTTAAAGACTTTATGAACTGATAATTGAAAAAAAAAAAACTGAAAGAACTGGAAGGTATAATGGCAGGGAGGGCAACTGCAGATACTAGAGACAGTATGGGAGAGGTAATGGGAATGAGTAATTGAGGGTGGAAGGGAGGGATTCAGGGAACAAACAACACACTTAATAGACACAAAAATGAAAAGTTGTCTGTTGATGATAATGTATATGGTAATATCATTGTTTTGACTAATGTGCACTGTATTCATGCTGGGAAAAACCATGTTGTACACAGTAGAGAGGTGCAATGATTAAATGTAAAAATAAAAAAAAAGAAACAAATACAAATGTGAGGCATTCTATAATGCAACTTCCTAGGACTTTTCAAAATATCAAAATCATGTAAAAAGGTGGAATGCAAAGAGACTAATATTTAGGAGTGAGGTCTACAGGGTCTTCTCAAATGTAGAAATAGTTATGTACAGATAAAGACAAAGTGACAGATAATATAAATAGGGCAAAATGTTGTCAAAGGTAGTGGCAATTTTACTATTGTTTCTTTTCTTCTTTGTTGAAATTTCCATAATAAAAGAGATATAAAAAATTTTCAATTTTTGCTACCCTATTATTGATTTCTTGATATCTTGAATTTTGAGCCAAAAATGTGGGTTATAGGCAATGTTTTCATACATATTAAAATAGTGTCTTTGAAGAATTATGTGATTAAATTTAAGAGATAAGCTTTACATGAATACCCTTTCATATTCCTTTCTTTCTAAAAATTTTGTACAGGGAACCAGCAGTTAGCATAATGGCTATGTCGGTGGACTCCCACGTGTCGACCGCGGTTCGCGTCTCGGACCCGGTGGCTTACAACTCACGCCGGGCGCGTGTGCGTGCGTGCCCAAGATCCCGAGAGGAGAATGGAGGAGAAGGGATTGCGGCGTGACCATCCCCCCTGGGGGGTGATTTCTCGCTTTCTGTCTCTATGTCTCTCTCTGCCTGTCTGGCGAGCGCACGCGCCCTATAGCAAACCTCTCCCCCCCAAAAAAAAAATTTAGTACAGAAAGATTTATCTACAATGTATGAATAAATATAGAGGAATTTCTAAATTAACTACAATTCTAGGCCTTTATTCTCAAAATTTCACTATTTACAAAATAATAACAGCAATAATAATATAATAACAATGAAACCAATAACTAATGAGCAGAGGTTTTTACAAGAATGCAGGTTCTATTTTCACCATGTTAAAACAATGTCCCTGGTCTAACAGGTAGCATGGTGGTTAAGGTGCTGGATCCCACATGGCCAACTCCACTGTTCAAGTCCCAGGCCTGGAGCTTGAAAAACATGCCAGGCACATGTGCGTACATGCCCAAAATTCCCAGAGGAGAATGAAGGAGAAGAGATTGCAGTGTGGTCATCCTCCTATGTAGGGTCATTTTTCACTTTTCCTTACTCTTTGTCTTTCTCAGGTAAGCACACATACTCTATAGCAAAAATCTAAACCAAAACACATGAGGTGAGGAGTATGGTATATAATATTAAACAGGCTGGAAAGGTAATGGAGTGACAAGGATAATTATCATGTATGCCCTGGCTAAAAGCTTTCATTACATTAACTTTTTTAAAGATTAAGACCAGTTATCTGAAGTTCAATAATGCCTTATGAGATATAGGAAAGTTTTGGGGTTTTTTTTTTTTGAGAGTTTTTTGCTATAGGGCACGTGTGCTCACCAGAGAGACAGAGACAGAGAGACAGAAAGCGAGAAATCACCCCCCAGGGGTGATGGCTACGCTGCAATCCCTTCTCCTCCATTCTCCTCTCGGGATCTTGGGTATGCACACACACATGCCCAGCATGAGTTTAAGCCACCGGGTCGAGGATTTGAACCAAGGTCAACTACATGGGAGTTCAGCGACATAGCCATTACGCTAACTGCTGGTCCCAAGACACAGGAAAGTTTTAAAATTAATTTATTCAATCCAGTCACATTAGAATATGTTATGGGAGAATGAAAATTGTTGGCTACCTTTTTTGAATTGTCCACCAGTGTGAATATTTTGGTATTGTAAACATGAGAATGACAAATGAAGGATTTCTTATGTTCTCTGAATTATGTTACAAATTCTTTAATGGAAGAAAGACGAAAATATTTTCTAAAGGCTTACCAACATTCTCTACATTCCAAAGTTTTTTACCAACATGAATTCTTTGATGCTGAACAAAGTTTGAGCTTTATAAAGGATTTCCCACATTTCTGAAATTCTTAGTGTTCCACACATACTGGTTTCTCTGAAACTGGAGAAGCGCTGAAATATATCTAAATGCCTTCCCACATTTTTTACACATTTTCAAATGGTTTCTCACCAGTGTGTACTCTCTGATGTTCACTAAGGAATGAATTAGGTCTAAAGGCCTTCCCACATTCCTTACATTCAAAGCCTCAAAGAGTTTCTTTTTTTTTTTTTTTTTTGAGAGGTTTTTGCTATAGGGTGCATGCACTTGCCAGAAAGACAGAGAGAGACAGACAGAAAGCGAGAAATCACACCCCCCCCCCCCCCAAGGGGGATGGCCACGCTGCAATCCCTTCTCCTCCATTCTCTTCTTGGGATCTTGGGCACGCATGCATACGTGCCCAGCGTGAGTTTAAGCTGCCAGGTCCAGGACTTGGACTGTGGCCAACTACATGGGAGTCCAGCAACAGAGCCATTACGCCAACTGTTGGTCCCCAAAGGTTTTTCTCACCAGTATGAATGCTCTAATGTCCAGTAAGTTGTGCATAAACAGAAAAGGATTTCCCACTTTTGTTGCATTCATAGGGTTTCTCATCAGTATGAATTCTTTGTGTTGAACGAGGTATAAGCCAGAACTAACGGCTTTCCCACATTCTTTACACTCTTAGGGTTTCTCATCAGTATGAATGCCCCATGTTGAACAAGGTATGAGGCACGATTAAGTCTATACACCTTCCTTACATTCATAGGGCTTCACATCAATGTGAATTTTCTGATGCTGCATAAGATGTACACGTACTCTAAAAGCCTTGCCACACTCTTTTCACTCATAGGGTTTCTCACCAGTATGAACTCTTTGATGTACAGTAGGTTGATGGCAACTAATAAAGGCCTTGCCACATATTTTACATTCATAGGGTTTCTTATCAGTATGAATTCTCTGATGCTGAACAAGGTATGAGCCAGTACTAAAGGTCTTGCCACATTCCTTACACTCAGGGTTTCTGACCAGTATGAAGTCTTTCATGTTGAACAAGGTATGAGGCACGACTGAAGACTTTCCCACGTTCTTAACATTCATAGGGCTTTACGCCTGTGTAAATTTGCAGATGTGCTTTAAGGAATGAATTAAGTCTCAAGACTTTTCCACATTACTTACATACAAAGGGTTTCTCAACAGTATAAATACTCCAATGTCAAGTAAGTTGTCCATACACAGTAAAAGCCTTTCCACATTCCTTACTTTCATAGGGCTTTTCTCCAGTATGAATTCTCTGATGTTTAACAAGGGGTGAGATAGCACTAAAGGCCTTCCCACATTCCTTACATTCATTGGATTTCTCACCATTATGGACTCTTTGATGTTGAACAAGATATGAGCTACTATAAAAAGCTTTTCCACATTCCGTACATTCATATGGTTTCTTTCCAGTATGAATACTCTGATGAACAATAAATTGATGGCTACTGCTAAAGGTCTTTTCACATTCTTTTTGTTCATGTGGTTTCTCACCAGTATTCTAGACCTGTACTACCCAAGACGGTAGCTCTTAGTCACAGGACTAAATGAAATTGAGATGTGTTGTAAATATCACACACATCAGGTTTTGAAGACTTTAATAGAAAGAAGATGAATTTTATGGTGATTACATATTAAAATTATAATATTTGGGATATGCTGAAATAAAATACACTATTAAAATTATTTTTCTATTTTTTTTCCTTTTTTAAAAAAAATTGTCAGAGGGCATGTGCACTTGCTGGAGAGAGAGAAAGGAAGATAGCATCTCCCAATGGGGTGTGGTCACACTGTAACCTGTCTCTTCCATTTCTGAATCCTATTAGGATTCTGGGCACACACACACACACACACACACACACCCCTGGTGTGTTTCTCAAGCTGCTGGGGTCAGAATTCTAACTATTTGTTCAGCCATGTAGGATTCATCTCCCTCAATCATCAGCTCATGAGGCCCACTGGATCATCTTTTTCCTTTCTAAATGTGCTTATTAGACTATTTTAAATTATATATGTGACTTACATTCTAGTTCTGTCCGATAGTGCTGTTCTATCAATAGATGACAGACAGGTATTTGGTAAACTGTCACTAATCCCTATCATTTATTGGAAAAATGATCACGGATAAGTTGCAAAGGAACTGAGAGGAACTGAAAGTACCTGATGGGAACTCTATACTCAGAGCTTCCCTAAATGCAATGATCTCTTAAATGGCATGTTTTGTTTTTGTTTTGTTTTTGTTTTGTGGAGACCCTGGGAAATATACCTACGGAATTGTTATAGGTATGAATTCTGTGAAACATGTTATCATTTAAGGCACAGCAACTTCCAAACCTGCCTGATGTCTATCTCATCTCCTCGCATCTTACTTTATGGGTGACTGTGTATCCTGTATCCATGTGAATAAACCACTCTAAGGACTCACACTAGAGAAATATTTGCTGCACATCGCTGGCAAGCTGAGGTCCCTGTTGTGTGATATTCTGAACAGATAGAGCCAATATAACCTAAAGGCAGTCTTAGTCTAAATGCTTAGTTTAGCCTAAGATGATCCTCTGGTGGGAACTGAGGGTGAAATGGTTTTTGGTGCTTTTGTTCTGGTTAAAGAGAATAATATTCTTATTCTTAGTACAGTCTGAAGTATTAGTGATAAAGTATTATAATTTGTACAAACTTATTTAAATGATTTATCAAAAAATGTTGTATGTACAGATGTAGACCCAAGTGGTAAAATACAAGGTTTATGGAAAATGTGAATTTCAAAAATTTTTGCACCAAAATAAAATTGTACTTTAATTCCATTTTCCGTGAACTTCTTGAAGTCCTTTCCTCTTAAGAATTGGTGAATGTATAATAGGTGAAGGTTTCAAGGATAATAATCATATTATTCTTTCAACTTTTACATATTTTTGAATTCGCTTGGCAAAATTCAAACAATAAGAAAAAAACAAAAGACCCAGACTTTTAAGAATGATATTCTTGAGGGACCAGCAGTTAGTGTAATGGCTATGTCACTGGACTCCCATGTAGTCTACCACGGTTAGAGTCCCAGACCCGGTGGCTTAAACTCACGCCAGGCACGTGTGCATGTGTGCCCAAGATCCCAAGAGGAGAATGAAGGAGAAGAGATTGCGGCGTGGCCACCCCCCCGGGGGGTGATTTCTCACTTTCTGTTTCTCTGTCTCTGTCTGTCTGGCGAGCACACGTGCCCTATAGCAAAAAAAAAAAAAAAAAAAAAAAAAAAAAAAAAAAAAAAAAAAAAAAAAAAGAATTATATTCTTGAGCCAGCAGGTAGCATGATAGCTAGGAAGCTGTACTCCCACATGGCTGACCATGGTTCAAGTCCTGGACCTGGTGACTTGCTCTCTCACTTTTCATCTCTCTCCCTCCCGGTCCTTCTTTGGTGAGAGTGCATGTCCGATAGCAAATTTTAAAATAATCATAAATAAAATAATTCTTTAAAATGAATGATATTCTTCCATATATTACTGAATAGTAAAAACAATACAATTTATATAAAAAGAATAAAACCCTCAAAGTAATAGGAGACTAGTAAGATACAATGTGTAATGGGTCGAATAGTATCCTGCCATCTCCCTCCACCTTCTTCTTGTTACCCACCCAGAACTTCAGTGAACTAGGTTTTTCTCATCTCTTCAGAACTAAATGTATCAAAAGAACTGTTGTATTTACCCTCCACACTGCCTCCCATTCTATCTCAACCAGACCAGTCAGGCTTTCACTCAATACCACTGAGAATATCCCTTTTGGGCAAGGCTAAATATTGTGGTTAATTCTCATTGATTAACTTAATTCACTTTTCAGGTGATTACTCTGGTGTCTTGAAACATTTTCTTCATTTGTCTTTGGTGGTACCACCTTCTGTTTTTATTTGAACCTTAAGGATGTTCCTTCCCAGCAGTCTTTTTGTGCAGCCTCCTCTAGAAGACCTCTAAATGTTAGAGTAACCTCTTTCTGCACTGGTCCTCTATATAACAGTCATCCAGTTCCATGACTTTAAATATCAGCCATAAGCCTATAAATCCCAAATTTTTATCTGTGAGCCTAAACTTCCTGAGCTTCAGACTTGCATATACATACACTTGACAATGCTAACTGGATAATTATCATCTCAAACTTAACGTGCAAACCACACATCTTTGGATATACCCTCTAACCTGCCTTTGCCCTCTTTACCATCTCAGGCAACTCTATCCCCATTCAGCTGCTCAAGCCAGAATCTATTGATTCCCTCTTCATTTCTCCCTTTGCCTGTACATCTATTTACAATTCACCAGCATGTTGTTATTTTTACATTCAAAATATATTATGAATACCATATCGTCTCACCACTTTGTATTGCTAACAACTGAATCCAAACTACTACCACTCCCAACTGGTACTACTCTTGACCTGCTACAAGTATCCAGAGTAATTATCTAAAAACATAAATTAGAATTAAGGTGCAAACAGTAACAGTGTATTTTAAATTTAACTAAATAATGCCTTAAAACAGGCCAAATAGGGTAACAACATTACAAAAAACAGTAGACAACATTACCAAAAAACTATGGAAAAAAGTATCCTCAAAAACTGTAAAATAGTAGTGGGCGGAGACAAAAATACTACAGCTAAGACTTGTGTAGTTTAACCATCTGTTCAGGAAAAAAAAAAAAAAAAAAAGGAACTATATGAGATATCTGACAGACTGGCGAATCCCCAAATAACCAACAGGTACTCACTGGGAAGCTAATCATGCTAATTTGAGAAGAGCAGGTAAAACAGGGAGTAAGTTATGAATCAGGGAGGGAGAAAGAGAACTATGGTCAAGTAGAGGCATGCAAATGGCTTAACTAGCAGTTGGGAAAGTTTATTTATTTTTTTTTTAACTTTATTTTACTTATTTATTTATTTTAATTTGACCAGAGAGAGAGCAAGTGAGAGAAAGTGAGAAAGCAAGCCACCAGGTCCGGGACTTGAACCACGGTCAGCCATGTAGGAGCCCAGCACCCTTAACCACTATGCCACCTGCTGGCCCTGAGAAAGTTTTACCTCATTTGTAGAATATGGTGGAATGGTCTATAAACAGTCTTCATATAATTTTGCATTTTTCTGTAAGTCTGACGGTTTTTAATGTTTTATTTATTTATTTATTTATTTTTTGGAGAGGTTTATGCTATAGGGCATGTGCGTCAGACAGACAGAGAGAGACAGAGAGACAGAAAGTGAGAAATCACCCCCCAGGGGGGATGGCCACGCCACAATCCCTTCTCCTCCATTCTCCTCTTGGGATCTTGGGCACGCACCCAAACACGCCCGGCGTGAGTTCTAAGCCACCAGGTCCGGGACTTGAACCGCGGTCGACTACGTGGGAGTCCAGCGATCTAGCCATTACGCTAACTGCTGGTTCCCTTTAATGTTTTCTCTTTTGACGAAGGTGAAAGTTATAAGGGTATCTGCCTTATAATAACTCAACAAGCTATATATTTTAACATGACTTTCTGTTACCTATTTCATATTTAAAAGAAACTTTTAAGATTTAAAAATTTTAAAAATTAGATAATAACTTCTAGTCACTTTTAGAAAATGATCTAAATTCTCAACAATTAATAAAAAATGACATAAGACTTGGTCCCCTCAACTTTACCTTTTTCTCTTACTCACTACTCCTTAATTCTACCCTACCCTACTAATTGCTCCTGAAACTCACAAAGCTCATTTGCATCTCAAAGCATTGGTATTTGCTATTACTCTGCTTGGCAAGTTCTATATAATCATATTATTATAGTCTACTCAGCGGGAAATAAGAGGACATCCAGACATAGCCAAGTTTATTGGAGTTTATTGATTTAGCCGGTGGCATTGGCGGGGTGGGGGGGAGAGGGGGAACTCATGTCTCTCAAAACCCCAAAAGCCTGAAGTGAAAGGAGAAAGAAGAAAGATTTTGGAAAAATAGGAAAAGTAGTCAGACTTCTGTCCACACTTCCCTGAGTTTTAGGCCTTTTCTACACACTCCTTTTAAGGGAGACCTCCTACTTCTCCCTACTTATCTGGGCTATTTCCAGTAATGATGGCTTCCCCACTTGCCATACCTAACTCACCCTTGTACTGTCTTCTTTTATCTTCTCTCATTGTCACCCAAAGATCTTTCCATTGTTTCAATAAGATAATCACATCTGGTTTAAAAAGGGAATGTCTTGCTTATAAGATGAGTATGCCACACAATGTAGAAAAGAGATATTAGTTCAAAAATACTTTGAGCTTTGGTTATTCTGCAATAAGCTAAAGATCAAAATCATTTTAGTAAATAATTCAGAGAACAAATCAGGAGAAGGGTGCTGGAAGCAGAAACCAGCCCAGGCCTGAGAGATAAGCCAGAAGAGAAGAATGCAGGAGGGAGTAGAAAAACCTCATTCCCATGTGGAAAGCCGCAGGGAATGTATGATCAACTGGATGGAACTCCAGGCATGGAAAGTGTCTCAAGATGTTGGGTGACATTCCACAAGCCAAGAAATTGTCTAAATACTAAGTTAATGATAGCTATCGATCTTGTACCGGGAATATAGCCTACAAAGAATGCCATGTATTTTGTACACTGTTCTCTATAGCCAAACTCAACCACTGCTTATCTGATTTAATTTGGAATAAAAGGACTCTGTTCTAGCACAGTTTGCCTTTGCTCCAAGAGAGCTTTAGCCCTCTGCTTTCACGTTTTCCTCATCTCTTTTCTCTATCCTTTGTAACATTCTACTTTCAAGCCCTGGATTTCTCATATCTGGTACCCGAACAGGGACTTGAAGGTAGACAGACACTAAGTTTGGAGAGCCACATGCACCAAAATGGCTGAAATGACTTTCACAAGATGACCTCTGGACTTCCCTGTTCTGGGAGTAAACAATCCGCCCCTAGGCTCCCCAGCCTAGCTAACATCTGCAAGCAGCTTCTCAGTCAGGTCCACGACAGCAATCCGCCCCTAAGCTCCGCCTCCTGGTTAACGCCCCCTGACAAAACAATCAATTACTGGTCCAAAATATATCCTTCATTTACATATTGGGCAACCAATTACCACCCTGCTGTTTATATAAGAATGTTCTCTGGCCCTCAATAAACGAGCGACTATATACCATTCAGAGTTGTGACACTGTGTCACTCCCGTGTTGTGACGCTGTGCCGGTTCCAGACCTCCGCTCTCTCAGTCAAGTAGCCTGTTCGATTGTCCCGTGGGTTGGTACATCTGGCGCCTGGACAGGGACCCTGAGTACGAGAGACAGTGACAGGTTCCCGGACATTCTGAAGAGGAATAAGAAGCACCCAGAGAGGAGCAAGTCAGAAGTCCGCGGCATAACTTCAGGGGACGCAGAAGACGACGTCCCGGTGAGTACTCACTCACTCACTCACTCCGGGTTATAGCATAGACTATAATGGGACAAGAGCTTAGCCAGCATTAGTTGTTTATTCAGGGGTTGAAGGAAACACTTAAAACCCGAGGAGTTAAAGTAAAAGTTAAACAATTGCTCGCCTTTTTTGATTTTCTGAAAGATGTATGTCCATGGTTTTCTCAAGAGGGAACCATTGATGAAAAAAGGTGGAGAAGGGTTGGAGATGCCCTTAAAGATTACTACTCCACCTTTGGCCCAGAAAAGGTTCCCGTAACCACATTTTTCTACTGAAATCTAATAAATGAAATCCTTAGTTTCCACCCTAATGACCCAAAAATCACTGCTATTCTTGCCGAGGGAGAGCAGATTATGCAGAATGAGCTACCCAAAGAAAAGAGTGTCATTCCCTCAGATATCCCTGAGTCTAAAGATGTCCAAAATGTAGACCTTATATCCTTAGATAGTGATGAGGATATTACACAGGAAAGTGAGAAGCTTAAGAGTCCAAAGAACCAAAAACAAAATAATAATGCCTTAAAAATTTCACATGAACCAAAGAAAAAATTATACCCCTCCCTTTCCAAATTCAAAAATTATTCTGATGAGGAACAAACTAGCTCCGAGGAAGAAGTTCTAGAGGCAGAAGCAACAAAAAGTAACAATCTTAGTTGGCCACCCTTTAAAAAGCGGCCGCCGCCTTATAGTGTTTCAGCGCCGCCCCTCGATAATTCAAAACAAGAACTTATTAAAAAAATTGAACAGTTAAAAGAACAAGTCCAATTAGGAAAAGAACACCGTCAGTTAATTCTACAATTGGAACAATTAAAAACTCCCACAAATATAACCCTAAAAACAGCCCATCATAAACCGAAAGTAACTTATGAGACTTTTCCGGTTACGGAAGTTACCGACCAACAAGACAATGTTTGGAGGAGACATAATGGTTTCGATTTTAAACTTATAAAGGAACTTAAAACAGCTATTACCCAATATGGTGCATTAGCCCCTTATACACTCACCTTATTGGAGACCATTACTGAAGGATGGCTTTCGCCATCAGATTGGCAAACCTTGATGAGAGCCGTGCTCTCTGGAGGAGATTATTTACTTCGGAAGTCAGAATACACAGAGGCTTGCAAGGATGTGGCCCACCGTAACGCTCAGGCGCTTAACAGGTGGACCTTAGACATGCTACTTGGAGAAGGTAATTATTCAATCCATGAAAACCAGATACAATACGACCCTGGTTTATTTGCTCAAATCCATACAGCTGGCTTAAAAGCTTGGAAAAGGCTCCCTACAAAAGGTGACCTTGATACTTCTCTTACTAGCCTCAGACAAGGCCTCAGACAGCCTTTCTCAGAATTCGCTAACCAACTGATTACGGCCACAGAAAGAATTTTTGGTAATTCCCAAGAAAACACACAAATTATTAAACAATTAGCATTCGAAAATGCAAATGCCGCCTGCCAGGCAGTGATTAGGCCACATAGAAAGAAAACCGATTTGTCCGGGTATATACATCTTTGTTCAGATGCAGACTCTAAAATCTTACAATCAGGGACTAGCCATGGCCACTGCCCTTCAAGGCGCCCCCGTCCAGCAGTTTCTCTCTTGCAACAATTGCTTCAACTGCGGACGACCCAGACATATGGCTAAACAATGTCGGGTTAAGAGGTCTCTTGACACAAGGCCAAAACAAAAACTCCCCTTGTGCTCTAGATGCCTTAAGGGACACCACCTCCCCCAAGAATGCCGATCAAAAACTAACATCCATGGTCAGCCCCTTTCATCTAATTCAGGAAATGGGAACAGGGGCCTGCCCCAGGTCCCCCAACCCAAACAAGCTTTTGGGGCTCTAGTGTTTGTTCCACCCAGCAACAACAATCCATTTCAGACCTCTTCAGAGCAACACCAGGAAGTGCAGGACTGGACCTCTGTTCTACCGCCCACACGGTACTAACACCAGAAATGGGTATTCAAGTGCTATCTACTGGGGTCTTTGGCCCTCTGCCACCCAAAACCTTCTCTATACTCCTAGGGCGCAGTAGTGCCACCATGGACGGACTTCAGGTCTTTCTTGGTGTAATAGACAATGATTTTAAAGGGGAGATTAAGATTATGGCCTCTTCTCCAAATTCAGTTACAACCATCCCTGCCAACAAACGCATAGCTCAACTCCTGCTCCTTTCATTGCTCCCAACTCAAAACAATAACCAAGCCTCCTCGTGGGGCAGCAAAGGCTTTGGTTCTTCAGATACCTATTGGGTACAACAAATTTCTCCAACTAAACCAATGCTTACCTTGTGGATGGATGGAAAACAATTTTCTGGACTAAAGGACACTGGAGCTGATGTTACTATTATTTAAAAAAGACAATTGGCCCCAGTTCTAGCCTTTGGTCCCAACACTGACTAACTTAAAGGGTATCAGACAAAGTCAAAATCCTGAGAGAAGTTCAAAAATGCTACAATGGACAGATAAAGAAGGCAATCAGGGACACATTCAACCTTTTGTAATACAAGGCCTTCCTATTAACTTGTGGGGACGAGACTTGTTGTCACAAATGAGTCTCTTGATGTTCAGTCCAAATGACACAGTCACTGCACAACTGCTGGCCCAGGGTTATACACCAGGAAAAGGTTTGGGAAAAAAATGAGTCAGGCATTGTTCAACCCCTACTGCCTGAGCCTAAACTGGATAGAGCCAGACTGGGAAATTTTCCCTAGCGGCCATTGACATTCCTGTGCCCCATGCTGATCGGATCACTTGGAAAGATAATACTCCGGTGTGGGTTGATCTATGGCCTTTGCCTTTTGAAAATCTGCAGGCTGCTCAACTGTTAGTACAGGAACAATTTGAGGCAGGACATATCATGGAGAGTACCTCGCCATGGAATACTCCCATTTTTGTTATCAAGAAAAAATCAGGAAATTGCACCTGCTCCAAGACTTAAGAGCAATCAACAAAACCATGGTTCCAATGGGGGCACTTCAACCTGGGCTACCATCTCCAGTAGCCATACCCCTTAATTTCTTTAAAGTAGTTATTGACCTCCAAGATTGTTCTTTTACTATTCCCCTACATCCTTTGGATCGGAAAAGATTTGCCTTTAGTATTCCATCAACTAACTTTAAAGAACCAATGAAACGTTATGAGTGGTGGGTCCTGCCTCAGGACATGGCCAATAGCCCTATGCTTTGCCAAAAATATGTTTCAGCCTCTATATATCCGGTCAGACAAAAATGGACCGATATGTATATTGTTCATTATGTGGATGATATATTAATCGCCAGCGAGAATGGCCAATTGGTTTTACAGTGCTTCCAGGACCTTAAAGAACAACTATCTGCCCGTGGATTAAAAATTGCCCCGGAAAAGATCCAGCTAAAAGACCCATATACCTACTTAAGATTTCAACTCTCTGGTCAAAAAATCCTAACCCCAAAACCTCAATTCAGACTTGATAATCTAAAAACTCTAAATGATTTCCAAAAATTATTGGTTGACATTAACTGGATCCGCCCATATCTTAAACTAACCACAGGACAACTTAAACCATCATTCGACATCCTACAGGGGGATCCCCATTCCAGTTCACATTGGACACTTACAACTGAGGGCCATCAGGCACTCGCCATAGTTGAACGTGCCATTGCATCACGATTCATTACATCCATAGACTACAAACAGCCATTATCCCTTGTCATTTGCCGTACTTCGATCACACCTACAGCCGTTTTCTGGCAGTCAGCACCTATCATGTGGGTTCACCTTCCATCTTCACCGGCCAAGGTCATATATCCATATTACCAAGCTGTAGCTGATATTATCACCCTGGCACGAAAATTGAGTGTCACATATTTTGGCAAAGACCCTGATACCATCATTCAGCCGTATATGAAACGTCAGGTAGACTGGTTACTTCAACAAACAGATTCTTGGCCTATAGCATGTGCTTCTTTCCTGGGAACTGTTGATAACCACCTTCCTCCAAACAAATTCTTACACTTCCTCTGCACCCACGATTTTGTTTTCCCTGTCCACACTTCGCTCCTTCCTATTCCACATGGCCTGACAGTTTTCACTGACGGTTCCTCCAATGGAACCGCTTCTTATTCCTTTTCTGATCAAACAGTTACATTCACCACATCCTCTACGTCAGCTCAATTAGTTGAGCTGCAAGCGGTTATTGCAGTCTTTTCTGCTTTTCCTGATACGCCTTTAAACTTATATACAGATAGTACTTATATTGCTATGTCTGTACCACTTCTGGAAACTGTGGCACAGATTAAACCAATCTCTCAGGCCACACAGTTTTTCCTACAATTACAGTCTCTCATTAGAGACCAAGAGCTACCTTTTTATATTGGCCATTTGCACGCACATACAGACTTGCCTGGCCCTTTAACTGAAGGTAATCGCCGCGCTGATTTGGCCACAAAACACTCCTTTTTGGTTCATACTCAAAACTGACACAAACCTTTCAGATGCCATTGCTGCTCATCAATTACATCATTTAAGTTCTCATACTCTTTGTCTCATGTTTAAAATTACTCGGCCCAACAAATTGTAAAACAATGTCCAGCTTGTGTTACTCTTTTGCCTGTACCACATTTGGGTGTCAACCCTAGAGGTCTTATGCCTAATGCCCTATGGCAAATGGATGTCACTCATATTGCTGAATTTGGTTCTCTAAAATATGTACATGTCACTATTGACACCTTTAGCGGTTTCATTTTTGCCACAGCACAAACTGGAGAGGCTGGTAAGCATGTTATTTTCCATGTTCTTGCCACACTCTCTGTTCTGGGCAAGTCTCACCAAATTAAAACAGATAATGGCCCAGGATACACAGGACACAATTTTGTCTCCTTTTGCAAACTACTCCACATTAAACATGTCATGGGGATTCCATATAATCCCCAAGGACAAGGTATCGTTGAGCGTGCTCATCTCTCCCTAAAAATCACTCTCCAAAAATTAAAAAAGGGGGAGATTTTACAAACCAAAGGCTCACCAAAAAACCTTCTAGCACACACACTCTTCGTACTGAACTTTCTAACGCTTGATAAAGATGGCCAGCTGAACGCTTCTGGCATTCAACTACTAAAACAAATTTTGCCACAGTCTTGTGGAAGGATCCTTTAGAACACATGGAATGGTCCAGATCCTGTTCTTATTTGGGGAAGAGGATCTGTTTGCATTTATTCCCAAAAACTGGAAGCCACACGATGGCTTCCAGAGAGGCTAGTAAAACAGGTTGACTCTCCATCCAGGGAGCTTAAACCCCCTGAGAATTTTCTTCCTTCCTCTACAGGACTCCCCGATCACCAAGAATCGTCTAAAGATGACGACTATGATACTTCCTGAACTTCTCCTCCTCTCTTTCCTCGGAGTGACCCTTGGAGGTTTCGGAGAACCTGCAGTATTCGCCGAGCTCCGCCAACAACTCTCACCATGTAGCTGCTCCGGTGGATATGTTTCCTCCCTCTTCTTTTCACCTATTACGACTCATTCCTGTACTGGGGGACACACCTCATACCTTGATGGCACTTCTAAAAAGTACTATTGTATCAAGCCACCCACCATCTCCTCCTCCTCTATTCCTCCCCAATGCCCTTGTACTTCTTTCCTAAACTCACTTCACCAATCTTGCTACGATCGCGCCACCACATGCATTGCCGGCAACAGGACTTATCTCACAGTTACACAAATTAGAACCTTTTCAGGATCCTTTAACCATATGAGCCATCAGCTACCCTGCATTCAAGACAACCAAGGAAAACAACTTTGCTGGCATGTTCAAGCCCCTGTTCACATCTCTGATGGTGGTGGGCCCCAAGATCTCCTTAGACAACATAAAACACAAAAACATTTAGAATCTCTTTACCCACAAGTTTCCTACCACCCACTCGTTCTCCCTAGGCCAAAAAACCAGCCACTCGATTCCAGAACCTATGACCTTCTAGATCTCACTTTTGCCCTCTTAAACACATCTGATCCCACCCTCGCACAAAACTGCTGGCTCTGCCTCCCTCATCAAACCCCCATCCCCTATGCACTCCCCTCAAACCTATCTCTCCATTCCCCCTCTTCCAATTGCTCCGTTTCCCCACCCTTTTTAGTTCAACCTCTCTTCCCCGTCAATACTTCCTGTATAACCTCTAATTCAACCAACATTACTTCCATTTCCCTCGGTTTTGTGTCCTTCTCCAACTGCACCACTCATTTTGAGAACCACTCCCTCTCCTGCCCCCCAAATAACACCGTTTTCGTTTGTGGCAATAATATGGCTTATACCGCTCTTCCCCCTTCTTGGACCGGCTCTTGCTCTCTTGCTACTCTTCTCCCAGAAATTGAGGTTATTAATGGAAATGAACCGGTCCCCATCCCATCCCTTGATTTTATTGCAGGAAGACCCAAACGAGCTGTCCAACTTATCCCTATCTTCGCCACCTTGGGATTCACCACAACCACCACTGCGGGCTCCACAGGCCTGGGTTATTCCCTTCACCTCAAACAAATCACAGAAGGGTTCATTTCTGATGTCCAACAGGTCACATCTACCATTACCCTCATCCAAGACCAACTTGATTCCCTCACAGAGGTGGTCCTACAGAATCGGAGAGGATTAGACCTCCTGGTAGCGGAACAGGGAGGCCTTTGTCTTGCCTTACAGGAACGATGCTGTTTCTACGCCAACAAGTCTGGCATTGTCCAGGACAGAATCCACGAACTCCAAGAAACCTTGAAAACCCACAGACGCCAGCTGTCAGACAACCCTTTCTTCACTGTTTGGAATGGACTCTTGCCCTTCTTACTCCCTATCCTTGGACTCATCCTCGGGTTGCTGATTGTCTGCTCCCTGGGGCCGGTCATCTTCCAAAGGCTAAAAACATTCATCAGTCACCAAGTTACCTCCCTCCTTTCACGACCCACTCAGGTCCATTACACTAGACTGGAAATGGCCAATGCCGATAAACACCATAACCTAGCCTGAGGAGCTGAGTTGGTTAGCCAATGACGGGTAAGAGAGTCTGGCCGGTTTAATGCCACCTCCTCCACCTAAGACAGGACGCCCATCCTTGCTATGGGTTGTTCCTATGACAGGTAACCGAGGAGACTCGGCTACTAGGACTCCAACCTAAGACAGGCACAACTCCCCCAGGTTCCCAATCTTTAGAAAAAGAAAAGGGGGACATGTGGAGAGCCACATGCACCAAACTGGCTGAAATGACTTTCACACGATGACCTCCGGACTTCCTTGTTCCGGGAGTAAACAATCCGCCCCTAGGCTCCCCAGCCTAGCTAACATCTGCAAGCAGCTTCTCAGTCAGGTCCACGACAGCAATCCGCCCCTAAGCTCCGCCTCCTGGTTAACGCCCCCTGACAAAACAATCAATTACTGGTCCAAAATATATCCTTCATTTACATATTGGGCAACCAATTACCACCCTGCTGTGTATATAAGAATGTTCTCTGGCCCTCAATAAACGAGCGACTGTATACCATTCAGAGTTGTGACACTGTGTCGCTCCCGCGTTGTGACGCTGTGCCGGTTCCAGACCTCCGCTCTCTCACTCAGGTAGCCTGTTCGGTTGTCCTGCGGGCCGGGACAACTAAGAAGTAAAAGAAAATTTTTCAAATGTCGGAGGGATGGAAGGGATTTCTGAGTCAGATTAACTCAACCTTCGAGGTTTAGCTCAGGGTAAGTATGGGAAATACATCTTCTAATTATAAATCTTATATATGAATCTTACAGACTCTACTCAAGAGCTCTGGGGTTAAGGTAAAAAAGACCACTTTTGAAGAACTTTTTTATTTGGTCTATAAACATTGCTATTGGTTTACTCCCTGTGGCAAGAATACTTTCAATTATAAACAATGGAAACTAGTTATTCGCACATTAAGGCAGGCTCATCAGCAAGGGGAAACTGTTCTTTTATCTGTATGGTCCCTATGTAATCTCATCCTTTTAGCTTTAGAGCCACTTTAGTCAGAATCTGGGGAAAAAACTTCATCTAATAAGCTGGAATCAGAGAGGAAAAACAAATGGATTCTCTGGAGGACGAAGTTTCAGGTTTAGAAAGTCCACCACCTACAAAAGAGAAATTCTCTCCCCCACCTAAAGAATGGAGGTCTTCTAATGAGCTTCCTCCTAAAAACTCAGCTGCTCACTCAGCTTTATACCCTGTATAAGCTGTGTGGAAGGCTGCGCACCAGCGAGTCTGCCGAGGTTTCTCAGAGAGCAAACAATTGCCATGATTGGCCACTAGAATCCCTCAGATTTGCATATCCGGCACCTCATGATTGGTCCAAAAGCAACCAATCGTAACCCACCGTTTACAACCAATCACGGCCCACCGTTTACAACCAATCACGGCCCACCATTTGCAACCAATCATAACCTACCTTTTACGATCCACCAATGTGTATATAACCACCATGCCTGGCCCACAATAGCCAGACGACCAGGAAGACATCAAAGACAACACAGACGACCAGGAAGACAACAAAGACAACACAGAAGACCAGGAAGACCACCACCCTGGAGAGCCTGCAGAGCTGAAACACCGCACAGTCTCCAGACGACCCTGAAGCGTTGTAACACTACATCGTCTCCAGACGACCCTGAAGAGCTGTGACCCTGCATCATCTCCATGCTGCTCACAACAGACGACGTGACCCTAAAGAGTTGTAACACTGCGTCGTCTCCGTGCTGTACCGTGCTGCCCACAATAAACAGACGACACTGTGTTGTCTCCGTGCTGTGACACTGTGCCGCTTGTTCCGGCTCTCACTCCTTCCCTCAGGAAACCTGTTTGACTGTCCCCCCGGGGTCGGGACAAGCTGAAGCTCCACAATATGAAAGTTATAAAAAAAATTATATATAAGTAAACTTCTGCAAAGCCTATGGCTCCTCCACTTTGCTCTAATAATTCTTTTTACGATACTTCTCCTAAGACTGTTACTGTCCCGTATTCTCCTATGATACAAGTCCTTTTCTCTTACCGAGCTTAAATGGATTAAAACCAATTTGCATAATTGTTTTTCTGACAGTCCTGATACACAGATGGCTAGATTTCAACATGCTTCTTTGGTTTTTGAGCAGATACTAAAAAAGAACAATTCAAGACCTGCAATTATGGGAAAAAATGTCAGAAATCTCAGACCTGCAGATCCTTTCTGTTTGCCAAGAATATTCAAGGTCATTTAAAAATTGTTTTCTTGGAACTTGTGCCCCTCCCTACCCCATCTGGACACCCGTTCCAGCAAAGGGCCTTGCCTGATGGACAGCAGGATGCCTATGGCTGGGGGCTTAATAGTTGGGACATGTAGCTTAGCCTCTCCCCCACTTGCCTTTGAACTCTGAGGACTTCCGTGCTTTGTATAACAAATGGCCTGTATGGCATGCATTGCATGCCACAGGATCTCTTTGTTACTGAGCTGAAGCTCAGCAGCTCAGTTTCAGGTGCACCTGTTCTCTAGAAACAGAGAGGACTTTGGGTCACACAGGACCAGTGACAACAGTGCAAGGTGCTGGTGAGCAACGGGGAGGCAGAGCAGAAGAGAGATCGCCAATTGCCTACTCCTGCACACCTTTGAATGCTCAGAGATACCTTGAATAATTTAGGAAGTAACGTATAGATCACCAGATGACTAGAAACCATCGCAGAAGCGCAAGAAATATGAGCAAGTAACAAAATGTCTCTCCCCCAAGGGAAAACATCAATTTCTCATCACCTACAGACAACACAATGGAACTCGTGGAAATGTCAGACAAACAATTCAGAATATTATAGTGACCAAACTAAATGAGATGCAAGAGAAAAGAAACATCTAGCTCCAGGAGATGAGGAAGTCCTTTCACAATTTGAAAGAAGAATAGACACTGTGGACAGAAGTCTGACTACTTTTCCTATTTTCCAAAATCTTTTCAAAAGGGACTGGGGAAGTCATGCCCACAAACATTAACAAACCTTTTATTTTCTATTAACAGAATTCTTCCTATCTCCTGTTCCTGGCATAGTATCTTTGAGATGTATATTTCAACTGATTACAGTACATTCTTTTGCTTATCTCTTCCAAGACACAGAACTTCCCATTCCTTGAGATGTAGATTAAGCCTTTCTTTAACTAATCTCTTCCCAAGACACAGATCTTCCCTTCCAATCACCGACCTAAGAATTGTGGAACCCACCTATAACCTACAAGCTCCCCCCCCCTTCTACATGTCCCGCCTTTTTGGGCCAGACCAATGGAAAATCTTTACATTAAATGTTGTCTGTCAATCTCAAAAACAAATAAAAAGAACCTCTGTACATGATCACTGTGAGAAAGGCATGTATGCCTCTTCTCTGGGCCTAGGTCACTCACATTTGGCTTGGAAACAAGCCACATTAATTATTATTAATTTTACAGTTGGTTATTATTTTTCTGTTGATAACACCATAAGACAGGATCAAATGGAATTTTTAGAGATGAAGAATGTGATACAGGAAATTGAAAACCTCCCTTGAAAGTATTAAAAGTAGATTAGATCACATAGATTGAATCTCAAATGTAGAAGACAAAACCTCTGATCTAGAAAACATTGTCAAAAAAACTGAGAAAACAACCACAAGAAATGAGGATAATATACGAGGAATACTAGATACCATCAAGTGTCCAAACATTTGGATAATTGGTATCCCAGAAGAGGAAGAAAATAATACTAAAAATAAATAATAATAATTTCATGGAATAAATGAATTTTATTCCATGAAATCCTGGAAGAAAACTTTTCAAACGTAGAGAGGCATTCGAATACCCAAACCCAAGAAATACATAGGCCCCTAAATAAAATCAACCCAAAAAGATCCTCTCCAAGGCACATCATAGCCAGATTAGCCAAAAACCACAGACAAAGAAAGATACTAAAATTGGCAAGAGGGAAATGTCAAGTTACTTATCCTATCAGGTTAACATTAGATCTCTTGTCAGAAACAATTCAGGCAGGGACCCAAGCAGCGCGGTCGCTGAGGCGGTGTGGGTGCTCTGGCAGTTCTCTGCAGGGCACACGATAGCCAGAGAGCAGGAGCCGAGCTCTGTTAAGTCTCCTGATTCTCAGAAGCTTCTGGACACTCTGCTGCAGAACCTCAATGACTTCGCCTAAAGCTAATATCCTTGAAAAAGAAGTGGATGTACAGGAATTTAACCTAGAAAAGGCTCGGGTGGGAGTGCACCGGTTTGGGATCACGGGTTACGGAAAGGAAAAGGAACCAGTCCTGGAACCGGAACACGCCATCATGCGGGCTGCCCAGCCTCACAAAAATAGTTACATGAATTACAAGGTTTTGCGGGAGCAAATCAAAGGGAAAAAGGCAGCAAGGAAAAAGAAAAGAGAGCTGTCCAGGACACAGATATTTTCTAGAAAAAGAAGAGGAACGGGCAGGAAGACAGGAAGCACCAAAAGAGGAAGTCGGCTCCCAGTATTTTGTCAAGCAGACAGGTTGGACAGGTTGGGAAATTTAAAAATGGGATGTTGATTCTTGAGCCCCTTGACATCAAGAAGATAAAGTTTTCCAGAGTGGCTAAATGACGTGCTTTACCAGATAAGGACCATAGGTCAAGTCACCGTGCCCCTGGACCCCACCAAGACCTCAGGACTGTTCTTGTTTGTGCCACAGGGTGCTTTTTCCTTTTCAGGGGGGAAAAAAGTCAAACAAACAGCTTTTCTAGTTGCTAAAGTGTGTGCACGGTGCCGAGTGCAGCAAGGAGGGCTCAAGCTGCAGAGGCTTTTGAGTGTCCTGGCTGCCTCTGCTCACTTTCCTGCTTGCTGGTTTTTGGTGCGTTTGCTCCTGAAACGCTTTTCATAGTTGCAGTGTTCTGTAAGTGCTAGTGATTAACATTAATTGGCCTTTCAGTGTTTTTAATGACTTAATATTACTATATCATGAAAGATCTAAGAAAGTGGTAATTTATCAGGTTTTTGGAAAAGCGATTTTAATTTTCAGCCAACTGTATATAAAATCTATTTTTTTTTTTTTTTTGGAGAGGTTTTTTGCTATAGGGCGCGTGCGCTCGCCAGACAGACAGAGAGAGACAGAGAGACAGAAAGCAGGAAATCACCCCCCAGGGGGGATGGCCACGCCGCAATCCCTTCTCCTCCATTCTCCTCTCGGGATCTTGGGCACGCACGCACACGCGCCCGGCGTGAGTTTAAGCCGCCGGGTCCGGGACTCGAACCGCGGTCGACTACGTGGGAGTCCAGCGACATAGCCATTACGCTAACTGCTGGTCCCTATAAAATCTATTTTGTAAAAAAGTTATATAAATAAAAAGCACAGCTTCTGTAAAAGAAAAATCAGGCAAGGAAAGAATGGGGAAATATAGCCAAAGTATTAAATGAAAAACAATTTAAACCAAGAATACTATACCTGGCAAGATTATCCTTCATATGGGGAAAAAAGATAAAAACATTCTTGGATAAATAAAACCTGAAAGAATTTACCAACTCCAGTCCAGCTCTTCAAGAGGTTCTGAAGGAACTGCTCTACTAAGAAAACTAAAAAGTCAAAAAGATGGATACAAGAGAACAAAAAACAACCAAGAAAATAGCTCACTTAATGATAGGAACATGTCTGGAAATATCGATAATAACATTGAACGTTAATGGATTAAATTCTCTAATCAAGAGACACAGACTGGCTGAATGGATTAAAAAAAAAAAGCAACAGAAACCCTCCATCTGTTGCCTAGAAGAAACACACTTTATGGATAAAGACATACATAGACTAAAAGTGAAGGTCTGGACAAAGATATTCCATGCAAATGGAAATCAAAAAAGGGCTAGAGTTGTGATACTGATTTCAGACAAAATAGGCATTAAGACAAAATCTGTGAGAAAGAGACAAAGAAGATATTATATAATAGTAAATGGGTTAATTCATCAAGAAGACATAATGCTTATAAATATCTATGCACCCAATTTAGGAGCACCTAAATACATGAAGGAAAGGCTGCTAGAACTAAAAGGAGAAATAGGTTGCAACACCATAATTGTTGAGGATCTCAACACTCCATTATCTCCTTTACCTCTTCTAGACAAAAAAATAAGCAGACAGATATAGGACCTAAATGATACTATAAATCAAATGGACTTGACAGACATCTATAGAACTTTCTACGCTAAGACCATAAAATATAAATTTTTCTCACCCCTGCATGGAACATTTCCAAAGATCGACCATATGATAGGGCACAAATCAAGCCTTTACAGATTCAAAGGCATAGAAACTATATCCAGCATCTTCTCTGACCATGATGGAATTAAACTTGATATTCATTTCAGGAAAAATCCTTGAAAATACAAAAATACATGGAAACTGTACAACCTACTTCTGAATGACTTAACTACCAAAGACATTAAGTCTGAAATTAAAAAAAATTATGGAAACAAATGATAATGAATACATGAACTTCCATATTCTATGGGACACCACAAAAGCTGTCATAAGAGGGAAATTCATAGTAATTAGTGTGCATAAGAAAAAGACGGAAAGGTGGCAAATAGACAACCTACAATCATGCCTCAGGGAATTGGCAAAACAACAACAAAAACAAAAAAGAAAATATAATGAAATAATAATAATAAATTAATAACAATGAATTAATAATAATAATAAATTAATAAATAATAAAAAGAAATAACAAAGATTCAAGCAGAAATAAATTAAATAGACGAGGCTAAAGCTCTTGGAGCAAAAGCAAAACTGCACCAGAGCAGAGCCTGTTTATTCCAAATTAAATCAGATAAGCAGTGGGTGAGTTTGGCTACAGAGAACAGTGTACAATATACATGACATTCTTTGAAGGCTATATTCCTGGTATGAGATCAATAGCTATCATTAACTTAGTACTTAGACAATATCTTGGCTTGTGAAATGTCACCCAACATCTTGAGACACAGCTCATGCCTGGAGCTCCATCCAGTTGACCATGCATTCCCTGCAGCTTTCTATCTAGGAATGGGGTTTCTTTCAACTCCCTCCTGCATTCTTCCTTTCTGCATTATCTCTCAGGCCTGGGCTGGTTTCTGTTTCCAACATTTCCCTCTCTCTTTTTTTTTATGATAAATCTTATGTAGCATTGGGCTGCATGAGCAATGGTTCATCATCTGGGTTGCCAGACTATACATAAAAGAATAAAAGAACAAAGTATTAGGATTAATAAAATTAAAGAAGAGGATTCAAAAATTTTGAAATGTTTTTAAAGGATTTAATGACTCAATCCATTGGCAATACTTTGAAGAATTTGAGAGCCAGAGTTTTTGTAAATTATCATTGAAAGTATTATCAATTTCACTTTGTAATGCTTCAATATCTAAGGTTTAATTACTCTGGCCTAATAAGCATTGTCAAATATTAGCCCAAGGAAAATGAGTACAATTATAATGTAAAGGAGTTATACAAAAGAGAGAAACATTCCAATCATATTTTAATGCTAATTGTTTTTGTACACTAACAAATTGATCCCCTAATAAAACTACTGCTTGTTGAAGATCTGCAACTTCAGAGGCAAGATGGCTATCAATCAATCACTGAGTGATTGACTGGTTGGAGTTCTCATGCCATTTATGAACAAATTCAACGGTCTGGGTTGTTTCATGCAGTGTGACACCAGCTGTAGTAGATCTAGCAATAATAGCAATAAGTCCCATAATGGTAGCAATTAGAAGTCCAATAAATTGTTTAGCCTGTGAAATAGGAAATAAATTAACTATACAGAAAATAAATGAAAGCAAAAGCTGGTTCTTTGAAAAGACGAATAAGATCAATATACCATTAGTTAGACTGATAAAGAACAAGCAAGAAAGAAGCCAGATAAGTCAAATACATAATGAAACAAGCAACATTACAACAGACACAACAGAAATACAAAACATCATTAGAGGATATTGTGAGCGACTGTATGCCAACAAACAAGAGAACATGAGGAAATGAACAAATTCCTGGATGCATATAATCTACCAAAATTGAATCGAGAGGACATAGAAAACCTGAATAGGCCCATAACAAGCCAGGAGATTGAATCAGTAATAAATAACCTCCCAACAAAGAAAAGCCCAGGTCCTGATGGCTTGACTTCTGAATTCTACAAAACTTCTAAGGAAGAGTTAACCCTCATTCTACTCAAATTATTTCTAAAGATCCAAAAGGAAAGAAACCACTCAAATTCATTTTATGAAACCTCCATCATCCTCATTCCCAAAACAGATAAAGACATGACCAAAAAGGAAAACTACAGACCAGTATGTCTATGAATATAGATGCTAACATTCTCAACAAGATACTTGCAAATCATATCCAACAACGTATAAAAAAGAATATTCATCATGACCAGGTAGGCTTTATTCCAGGGATGCAAGTTAATGATAGCTATCGATCTTTAGTCCCCTGCTTTAATCTTTTTCTCATCTCTTTTTTCTCAATCCTGACACCCTACCTTCAAGCCCTACATTTCTCACAGAAGGAGTTCAAGAACCATGTAAGTGGGAAAAAGATCTTATTGTGAATAAAATCTTATTTATTTATTAAGTGAGAGGGCACAAGTTTTCACTGGAGAGAAACACAAAGAAGGAGGGAGAGTAAGAAAGCATTCCCCAAAAGGAATGGTCACATTACAATCCTTTCTTCTCCATCTTTCTCTCCTTTTCAGGATTTAGAGCTTGCACACACATCCATCCAGCATGTCTTTCAAGCTGCGGGGTCTGGTATTCGAACCACACGGTTGGTCATGTGACATCCAGCTGCCTTAACTCCCATGCCACTGGCTGGCATACACTTCAGAATTCTAATACTGTCATTTCATCATTTCCAACCTAACAAAGCTCAAGCCATTTCTTTTATTTTTTCTAATTTAAATTTATTTATTTACATTCATTCACTATACATCATTACAGCATACAAAATGAGATTTCCCATCCAGAATACACTGTATATTGGCTAAATCAAGCACGTCAACATACGTGTTATCATCAACAAATAATTTTCCTCTTCTTGTTTCCTGTATATTTCGCTTTTATTGCCATCCTTGATTCCCTATCTCTCACTCTCTGCCGTGTCCCGCCCTCCTCCCACACTGTCTCTGGTATCCATGGTTGCTTTCTATGCCTTTTCCCCCTATTTTATTGATTCACTAATGAACTTAATTAATCTAAATATTTCTAATAGCAAGCACAGCTGATATATACATATCCATGAACACAAGTCTGACTTTAGGCATAAACCTCAGTGAGTAGAATGAACATACTATAAAGTAGCACTTAGCTGGGGCTATATAGCTTACTGCAGTCATCAAATATGCATTTTTTTACTTCAAAAATCCCAGTTTTTGTGTTTTTTTCCTCCTGAAACATTTTTAATTAATTAATTTATATTCATCACCTAAGAATTGTCACAGCATACAAAATGTGGTTTCCCATCCAGAATATACTGCGTAGTGGCTTAATCATGCATGTTACCATCAATAATTTTCCATTTCTACTTTTATATATATATCCCCCTATGACTCACCCTCTGCCCTTTCCCACCCTCTTCTCACACTATCTCTGGTGTCTACAGTTGTCTTCCATTCCTTCCCCCCTCACATTTTATTGATCACACAATTTCTTAAATAATCTAAATACTTTCAATAGCAAGTTCAGCTGGTAATTTCAAGAAGAGCAGTTTTGAATTGGTAAGGAAACTTGCTTAAAACTTAAAGCCTGGAAACAGGTGAGTATTCTGTTCAAATAGTAGGTACATGAACCTATTGACTGCTCAAGACAGGACAAAAACTCTTAAAAACAGACAACAAAGCCTAGAAGAAAAGCAGCAATATTTTAGTCAAAAGTCACAGAATGCTATTTTACCAGTTCAGTCTCATGTACTTAAATCTATCTTCTGTCGTGGTTCGATCTTCCCCATTAAATTCTGGGATATAACATTCAACTCCAGACTTGTCCCTATGATTAAGTTGGCCATTTTCTTAGTTTTTGAACTCTTATTTCTGTGTGTCTGCATTTAATTTTCCTGATATAGCACTCCCTTCAGAACTTCTTGGAGATCTGGTCTTGTGCTGGTAAATTCTTTCAGGTTTGGTTTATCTGAGAATGTTCTTGTCTTTTCTTCCCATATGAAGGATAATCTTGCCGGGTAAAGTATTCTTGGTTGAAATTGCTTTTTCCCTTAACACTTTGAATATATTTTCCCATTCTTTCCTTGCTCACATAGTTTCCAATGAGAGGTGTGCTGTTAGCCTGATGGGATATCCTTTGTAGGTAACTTGCCGTTTCTCTCTTGCCAATCTTATATCTTGTCTTTGTCTGTAGTTTTGGTCAATCTGGCTATAACAAGTCTTGGAGAAGATCTTCTCAGGTTGATTCTATTTGGGGTCCTTTGTATTTCTTGGGACTGGATCTTTGAGTGACTCTCTAGGTTTGGAAAGTTTTCTTGCAGGATTTCATGGAATAGATTATCAATGCCCTTATGAGTCTCTTTGCCTTCTAAGATGTCAATTATCTGGGTGTTTGAACATCTGATGGTATCTAGTACTTCTTGTATATTATTCTCAAATTTTTAGGAAATTTTCTCAGTCTTTGTGGTGGATTTCTCCTTTTTTTTTTTTTTTTTTTTTTTTTTTTGAGAGGTTTTTGCTATAGGGCACGTGCGCTCGCCAGAGAGAGAGAGACAGGGAGACAGAAAGCGAGAAATCACCCCCCCAGTGGGGATGGCCATGCTGCAATCCCTTCTGCACCATTCTTCTCTTGGAATCTTGGGCACACATGCACACGCAGCTGGCGTGAGTTTTAAGCAGCCAGGTCTGGGACTCGAACCGCAGTTGACTACATAGGAGTCCAGTGACCTAGCCATTACGCTAACTGCTGGTCCTATCGTGGTGGATTTTTCTAGGCCAGCAATTTTTTCTTCTACGTCTGAGATTCTATTTTTTGTATGATCTAGTCTGCTTTTAATACTTTCAAGGGAAATTTTGACTTCCTGTATTACAGCCTTCATCTCTCACAGGTCCATTTGATTCTTTTGTAAACTGTGTTATTCCTTTCAGATCTTGCAAGAATTTCCTCACCTCCTGGAACTCATCAGCTCCTTTCTCCTTTCTCTTCTGCAGTTCATTATCTTTCTTCTCTTCTATCTCTGTTAGCTTTTTCATTATGAATGTTCTAAATTCTTTATCAGACATTTTCATGATTTCCATTGAACTATCTGTAGATAAAGAAGAGCTATTCTTTTCCCTCAGAGGAGAGGTATTTTTTTGCTTTCCCATATTTCTTGTGTCCCTGTGGTGATTTCTAGTCATCTGATGGATGGTGTGTTTCTTTCCAAACTTGAAATTCAGTCTGAGCGTCACTCGAGTTTGTGGGCTAGAGGCTGAATTATCAGTGGAAAATCTTCATTTCTCTTATTCCCCTGAAATCACTAGTTCTCAGAGCCATGAAGGGTCAGGCCATTTCTTTAGGTTCAGAGAAAATAAACTACGTTCTCTTTTTTTAACAAATTATTTTATTGGGACCAGCAGTTAGTGTAATGGCTATGTCACTGGACTCCCATGTAGTCGATCGTGGTTCGCCTCCCAGACCCGGTGGCTTAAAACTCAGGCTGGGCGCGTGTGCGTGCATGCCCAAGATCCCAAGAGGAGAACGGAGGAGAAGGGATTACGGCGTGGCCATCTCCTCTGGGGAGTGATTTCTCGCTTTCTATCTCTCTGTCTCTCTCTGTCTGTCTGGAGAGCACATGCACCCCATAGCAAAAACCTCTCCAAAAAAAAAAAAATTTATTAACTTCATTTTTTATTATTATTATTTTCCAGTTTGTTTAGAAAGACACACACAGAGAGAGAGAGAGAAAGTGAGAAAACAAGTCGCCAGGTTCAGAACTTCAACTGCAGTTGGTCATGTGGGAGTCCAGCGCCTTTAGTCACCATGCCACCTGTTGGCCCCTACATTCTCTTCTTTTTTTTTCTTTTGAGAGATTTTTGGTATAGGGCACGTGCGCTTGCCAGACAGTCAGAGAGAGACAGAGAGACAGAAAGCGAGAAATCACCCCCCAGGGGGATGGCCACGCCACAATCCCTTCTCCTCTATTCTCCTCTCGGGATCTTGGGCACGCACGCACACGTGCCTGGCGTGAGTTTAAGCCACCAGGTCTGGGACTCGAACTGTGGTCAGCTACATGGGAGTCCAGTGACATAGCCATTACGCTAACTGTTGGTCTCCCTACATTCTCTTCTTAAAAGAGTGCGAAAATTTGCAATGGAAAAAGTATTTCAGGTAGCAGATTCTTTTTATTTATTTATTTATTTTTTCTGAGAGAGATTTTTACTATAGGGCACGTGTGCTTGCCAGAGAGACAGAAAGGGAGAAATCACATCTCCTCTCTCTAGAAGCGAAGGCCACACCAAGTCCCTTCTCCTCCATTCTGTTGGGATTTTGGGCACTTACACAACACGTGCCCAATGTTATTTTCAAGCCACTGGGTCCAGGACTCAAACTGCAGTCAACTACGTGGGAGTCCAGTGCCTGAACCACCACACCACCTGCTGGCCCTGATTTTAAATTATTTGCAAGGTAAACTTACCCAGTGGGATGAAGTTATCATAGTTCTCCAACATCATATCTCTTTATAGGTCTCTCTGAGCCAAATCCAGACTCTCCCATTCCTACTGAGAGGTGGTGATGGCCACATCCCTGAATGTCACTGACCCCTGAAATTACAAACCCACATATTTCTTGTAAAATTAAAGAAAAAGGTTTCTGGGGCTGGCAGGTTGTGTGGTGGTTAGAGGCATTGAACTCCCACATGGCCGACCATGGTTCAAGTTCCAGATCTGGTGGCTTGCTTTTTCACTTTCCCTCTCTCTCTCTGCCTCTCTCTGGTCAAATTAAAATAATAATAATAAAGTTAAAATTTTTAAATTCTTTAAAAAAGAAAAAGGTTTCTAAGGTAAAGGGAGAAGAAATGAAAGTTTCAACGTAGTAAGAGAGTAACAACATAGCACTCAAGTATGCTGAAAGGTTATGATATGGGACGTGAATAAAGAATAGAATTTGCATGTTCTGGAAGTATCCTGAGGCTTTAGACAAAATTTTGTATATGTCATGGGATACCACAATTCTCCAGACCACTAGAGAAATGGGTAAAATAATCAAAGTTTCCCTGTTATATAAAATAGCATACACAAAGACGCTGCTTCCCAGGTTCCCAACTAAATAATTCTCAATAACTATTAGCCTCTACATTATTTTCAATAGAAAAAAGTTGTGTTTTTTTTTTTCAAGTGTAACATAAAATCTCTACTTTATTTTATTTATTTTATTTTATTTTATTTTTTGTTGAGGGGGAGATATTTTTGCTATAGGGCACTTGTGCTCACCGGAGAGACAGAGAGACAGAAAGCGAGGAATCATCTCCCGGAGGAGATGGCCTGGTTAGAAAACAGAACACTGTGAGGCCAGCAGGTGGCATGGTGATTAAGGCACTGGACTCCCCCCCAACATGATTAACTCTTGGACCTGGCACCTTGCTTTTTCACTCCCCTGCGCCTTCCCCTCAGTCAAATTCTTCTATTTTTCCCTCAGGATTTTGGGCATACATGCAACCCACACCTAGTGTGAGTTTTAAGCCATCAGCTCCGGGACTTAAACCGTGGTCGATTTCATGGGAGTTCAGCGACATAACCATTATGCCATCTACTAGTCCCAGAATCTCTATTTTAGCAAGTAGGCATTACACAAATTTGTTAATTCCAGAAGCTTCAAGATCATTGTATCAAATCAGAAGAATTTTCCTTATATTGATAAATAATTTTTCCATGATGGCATAAAAGTCATCTTTTTAAAAAAATTTATCTGTTCATCTTTATTTATTATTATTAAAAATTTGACCAGGGAGCAAGAGAAGGAAAGTCAGAAAGCAAGCTGCCAGGTCCAGGACTTGAACTGTGGTTGGCCATGTGGGAGTTCAGCACCTTAACCACCACACCACCTGCTGGCCTCAAAGTCATCTTAAGGATATATACAAGAGTGAATAATTATTTTATATTTATAAAAGTAGACTAGACCAATGTCTCAAGTTGCCCCAATTTTGTTAATACGTCAATCTACTACTTACGATATTACGCTTATATTGTTACTCAACACTTTTTGTTAGTGAATTATGCTAGAGATGTTGCAGAACCATACCTATGTCACCCAAGTCTGGTAGGTCCAATTCCATAACAAAATTAACCTAGTACCACTCTCAGACATGTCCTGACAAGAACCATGATATCAGTGTTTTCACAATCAAATCTCTAATCAATTATTATTATTATTATTATTATTATTATTATTTTAAATTATTGCTATAGGGTGGTGTACTCACTGGAGAGAGACATAGAGAGAGGGAAAGTGAGAAATCACCTCTCATGGGGATGGCCTTCTCCTCCCTTCTCTTGGGATTTTGGGCATGCACACACACGTATCCATCATATTTTTCAAGCTACTGGGTATGAGATTCAAACTATGGGGTTGGCCATGTGGGATCCAGCACCTAAATTACTCATGCTACCTCCTGGCCCTGGTCCCTACTTAATTTTGAAAGCCTCACAGAACATATAATCTCATCATTAAGACTATGATCAATCAATACAACATTCCATGTTATTAGGTCTCTGGCAAACTTCAAATCATTTAGTGAGTGGCCAGATGAAGTCAACACCTCTAAGTCACCAAAGCACAAACTAGCATATGAAGCTCAAATAATGTTCTCAAGGGACTTCACTCCTTCACTGCTCTACCACAGCCCTCCAAAAAAGACTTATCACATAGTATTTGTTCAGCAATTAACCCAATGAATTCATGACTACTGATTAGAAAAGAGAACACTGTGGGGCCGGCAGATGGCATGGTGATTAAGGCACTGGACTCCCACATGATCATCTACTGGACCTGGCAGCTTGCTTTTTCACTCCCCTGTACCCGCTCAAGTTAAAACAACAATAAATAAAATTAAATAAAATAAATTATCTAAAAAAATTTTAAAAAGAGAATATTGTAAGGAGGAAACAGTAACTTGATTTCTCCAAACAAGAGAAATCAGAAAGTAGGTAATTTGACGTACTCTCTTAGGCAGAACCTTCAAGTTAATTAATGCAAATATCTACATAGTTTAACAATCTCGATATTTCAAAGAGAAACACTAATTTACATGGGCCACGCATTTAGAAATGTAAGTACCGGGACCAGCAGTTAGCATAATGGCTATGTCGCTGGACTCCCATGTTGTTTACCGCAGTTCAAGTCCTGGACCTGGTGGCTTAAACTCATGCTGGGTGTGTGTGCGTGCGTGCCCAAGATATGGAGAGGAGAATGGAGGAGAAGGGATTGCAATGCGGCCATCCCTCCCTGGGGGGTGATTTCTTGCTTTCCGTCTCTCTGTCTCTCTCTGTCTCTCTGGCGAGCACACACACCCTATAGCAAAAACCTCTCCCAAAAAAAAAGAAAAAAAAAAGAAATATAAGTACCAATTAGTCTTCTTTTGGCGTTCCTCTACCTGAAAAGTTCAAACTCTAGAAAATCTAGAGCTAAGAGAAAAAAACGATCTAGTGTTCCCAGTGACAAAAATTAACAAACCTTTCCATCCCTTCATTTCAGCTTCCAAACTAAACCATAACCACCCTCAAACGAAATTTGAGGGAAGAACAGAGGAATTCAAACCCCACCTTACCAAACAGCACATAATAGGATGCTGATCAGTGATACTTCTTAATGAAGTATTAGGTAATTTAGCAGTGGTTTCCTGGCTGGGCCTGCATTTTGGAGAGGCCGATATGGATCTAAGACTAGGATCTTTGAATGGATTCTCCTGCCTTCATTCTTTATTCTAAGTCTGAAAAAGAGTCCATATTTTCCAAATCAGAACTTATTTTGTGGTGGCAAGATAAGAGCGAGGGGACCAGCAGTTAGCGTAATGGCTATGTCGCTGGACTCCCATGTAGTCAACCGCGGTTCGAGTCCCGGACCCGGCAGCTTAAACTCACGCCGGGCGCGTGTGCGTGCGTGCCCAGGATCCCGAGAGGAGAATGGAGGAGAAGGGATTGCGGCGTGGCCATCCCCCCTGGGGGGTGATTTCCTGCTTTCTATCTTTCTGTCTCTCTCTGTCTGTCTGGCGAGCACACGCGCCCTATAGCAAAAACCTCTCCAAAAAAAAGAAAAAAAAAAAAAGATAAGAGCGAGGTTAAGCAAGACAATGAGTGATCGAGAATATAGAAAACAATGAGCAGGAGGCCAGTGGTGGTGTGGTGGTTGAGGGCGCTGGACTCCCACATGGCCGATGGCAGTTCAATCCCCAAACCTGGCAGCTTGTTTTCTTGCTTTCCCTGTCTCTCTCTTGCTCTGGCCTTCTCTTGTCAAATTAAAATCAGTAAATAAATAAGTAGTTAAATGGGATAATTCTTATTAAAAAAAGAGAGAGAGAGAGAAAAGAAAACAATGATCAGGTGGTTACTAAGATTACTCAATTTTCTCATCATTAAAATAGGGATAAGGGGACCAGCAGTTAGCGTAATGGCTATGTCGCTGGACTCCCACGTAGTCGACCGCGGTTCGCGTCCCGGACCCGGTGGCTTAAACTCACGCCGGGCGCGTGTGCGTGCGTGCCCAAGATCCCGAGAGGAGAATGGAGGAGAGGGGATTGCGGCGTGGCCATCCCCCCTGGGGGGTGATTTCCTGCTTTCTATCTCTCTGTCTCTCTCTGTCTGTCTGGCAAGCGCACGTGCCCTATAGCAAAAACCTCTCCCAAAAAAAGAAAAAAAAAAAAAAAAAAAAAAAAAAATAGGGATAAGATGAGACCAGCAGTTGGCCTAATTAATGGCTATGTCACTGGACTCCCATGTAGTCAACCGCGGTTCGAGTTCTGGAACCAGTGGCTTAAACTCATGCCGGCACGTGTGCGTGCGTGCCCAAGATCCTGAGAGAATGGAGGAGAAGGGATTGCGGCGTGGCCATCCCCCCGGAGGGTGATTTCTCACTTTCTGTCTCTCTGTTTCTCTCTGTCTTTCTGGCGAGCGCAAGCATCCTATAGCAAAAACCTTTCGGGACCAGCAGCTAGAGTAATGGCTATGTCGCTAGACTCCCATGTAGTCGACCACGGTTTGAGTCCCGGACCCGATGGCTTAAAACTCACGCCGGGTGCGTGTGTGTGCGTGCCCAAGATCCTGAGAGGAGAATGGAGGAGAAGGGATTGCGGAGTGGCCATCCCCCCAGGGGGTGATTTCTCACTTTCTGTCTCTCTGTCTGACATGCACATGCGCCCTATAGCGAAAACCTCTCCAAAAACAAACAAACAAAAAAACTCTCTCCAAAAAATAAATAAATAAAAAATAAAAAAAATAGGGACAAGAACATCAGCTTCTACAGATGACTGTCTTGATGAGTAAGAATATCCACATAAAATACTTAATAGAACAATTGTTTAACATGAGTTAGCTCATTATTGAAGTTATTTTTGACTTTTATAAAATATTTTATTATTTTTTTTTAAACTTACATGTTTCTCTGGCATGCTTTCTTTTCATTCTAACTTTAAAATTTCAAGGAGGCAGCAAGTGGCATGGTGGTTAAGACAGCTGATTCCATGTGGTTAGCTACAGTTCAAGTCCTGGACCCCATGGCTTGAAAATCATGCCAGGCACATGTGTGTGTGTGCTCAAGATCCCGAGAGGAGAATAGATTGCAAAGTGGCCATCACCCCTCTACCATCCCCAGAGGTGATTTCTCACTTTCCCTCCTCATGTATCTTTCTGTCTCTCTCCTCTCTGGTGAGTACATGTACCCCATGGGAAAAAAAACTAAAACAAACAAAATTTAGAGCCTGCTCTTAAGGATGCCACTCTTCCTTAAAAAAAAAAAAAAAAAAAAAAAAAAAAAAAAAAAAAAAGGCAGAAAAGATTCTGATATTAAAAATTTCTGTCCCCTAGCAGCTACAGAGAGAGGCACCATTCTGTGATAATATAAAATTGAGAACATTAACAAAAGCTTAAATCCTGTTCTTTCTGCACAATGTGGAGATTGGTGGAAATGTTTATATCTAATATCAGCTTATTTTCATTTCTTAAATAAATTTGTCACTGGGAAGATAATTTATAAAACAAATTCTTGGAGTCCTGTTTCTTTCTTTCTTTCTTTCTTTCTTTTTTTTTTTTTTTTTGCTATAGGGCGTGTGCGCCTGCCAGAAAGACAGACAGAGACAGAGAGACAGAAAGCAAGAAATCATCCCCCAAGGAGAACGACCACGCTGCAATCCCTTCTCCTCCATTCTCCTCTCGGGATCTTGGGCACGCACGCACATGCATCCAGCATGAGTTTAAGTCACGGGAACCAGCAGTTAAAGTAATGGCTATGTCACTGGACTCCCACGTAGTCGGCTGCGGTTCGCGTCCCGAACCCAGTGGCTTAAAACTCAACGCCGGGTGCGTGTGTGTGTGTGCCCAAGATCCCGAGAGGAGAATGGAGGAGAAGGGATTGCGGCGTGACCATCCCCCCTGGGGGGTGATTTCTCACTTTCTGTCTCTATGTCTCTCTCTGTCTGTCTGGTGAGCGCACGGCGCCCTATAGCGAAAACCTTAAAAAAAAAAAAAAAGAGTTTAAATCACCAGATCTGGGACTCAAACTGCGGTCGACTACCTGGGAGTTCAGCAACATAGCCATTACACCAACTGCTAGTACCAAGTCCTGTTTCTTGTACTGATAATTTTTATATAACATTGTTATAATCACTAAAAGGTGTAAATACTTATGTTTTGTTCCAAACAAAAAGAGGTTCACTGATGTTCCTATTTTTTCCTGTTGCATGTACAGATCAGTAAATCTGTAGTTTAGTTTAGTTTTCTATAGGGCATGTATACTTGTGGGAAAGACAGAGAGAGACAGAAAAAGGGAGAAATCACTCCTCAGGGGGTTGGCCACATCACAATTCCTTCTCTTCCATTCTCTTCTCAGGATTTTGGGCAAACACTCGCATGTACCCAGTGGGATTTTCAAGCCACCAGGTCTGGGACTGGAACCACGAAGTCAGCCATGTGGGATCCAGCTGCCTTACCCTCTACACTACCTGCCGACTTGTAGTTTCCATTTTTAAAGTAAGAATTAAGAGCCTGCTGCTTCTTTACACCATCAATTAGTATGGTTCTTTTCTGCAGATATAAAACAGAACCCCACCTATATGCTAACAGGAAAAGGGAAGATGTGCACACCAAAATATTAACTATTATGTCTGGAGGGCTACGACTAATTTTAATATCTTTCATACTTTTTTGGATTATTGATTTTTTTTCTACAATAAGTATGAATTAATTCTACCTTCAGTAATATAATATATTTTTATATACAACTAAAAACAGTTATTCAAAGTAGATACATTCCAGTTATCAACAAAACCAACATCAAATAGGCTCACTAGGAAAAATCAGTTCTTAGACATCTTTCTTTTTTTTTTTGAGAGTTTTTCTATAGGGCGCATGCGCTCGCCAGACAAAGACAGAGAGACAGAAAGCGAGAAATCACTCCCCAGGGGGGTTGGCCACGCCGCAATCCCTTCTCCTCCGTTCTCCTCTCGAGATCTTGGGCACGCACATACTGCATGAGTTTTAAGCCACCGGGTCCGGGACGCGAACCGCGGTCCACTACATGGGAGTACAACGACATAGTCATTACGCTTACTGCTGGTCCCCAGAGGTCAGATTTCTACACCATCACAATGGTTAGAAAGAGAGCATAAAATAGGATTGGAATGATTTGTTAAAAGGTGATGAGGATATTAGAAAGAGAAAAGACAGCCACAACCCAGGCCCGGCATCCACAACCAGCCAGAATCCAGGCTCCACGCTGGGTGTCTGCAGAGGCCACCCCCCCCCCCCCCCCCCCCCCACTCCCCACCGTTTTCTTTCATAAAAAAGTTGAAGTGACCCCGTGGGATTGATCCGACTCGGCAGAGCCCTCCCTCTGAGGCCGGGAGCTGACTTTTCTCTCACTGAAATTCAAAGCTCAAAACGAGCCAAATACCGCAGAGACACTGGAAAAGGAGGCGGAGTTAGAGGTTGCCCCAGTGGTTTTTGAGAAATGTAGTTCCAGCCTAAAGCAGCCTACTCGCAATTGCCTATGGGAAATGTAGTCCAGAACTTCGACAACGTAGAACACTGGCGAACTCCGCCTACAGTTCCCGTCGGTGCTGTGGCTCGGCAGGCGCGGGCACTCGCGGAGCTGGCAACCTCTGCGCACCGCAGGGCTGCGCGAGGTGAGAAGTCGTCGCGGCCCAGTGGGTAATACAGTCTCTAAATAAATAGTCTACAATACCTTTAAAACACTGCCCAAACTGTTGAAACGGTGATGATCAGCTCAAATGAACATTAACATAAGACTCCAGAAGTTTATGTTGGCATCTAAAGGGTACAACCAGCAATGAGATCACTGAAATATTAATATGTATCTTCAAATAGACCTGTTTAGACAGCTTTATTCAGACTGTCTATAAACCTCGGTAAAATTAACAGCAAAACAACCAGCAGAACTATGCAAGTAATTTAAGAAAAGACGCTACATAACTTACACGTTTTGTGTCAGATCTACAAGACTGTAAATTAACATCTACCCACCCAGGCACACCTGCCAAAGGAGGATGTTATTCTGTCTAAGCTCTCCCACAGAAGTAACCGTGACTAAAATCACTTAAGATACTCAAGTGTTTTCTGGAACTCTAGCAAAACTAGGCATACTATACTCAGGTAAGGTATGATCCTGAAGAGAGACATAGCATGAATACAGAGAAAAGCATGTGCCTACAGAAAGGTGAAGGGAAAATTAGTTTTATTCTTCTTACACACTGAACAGTGTAAAAAAAAAAAAAACCCCACAAGTCCCTCATAACTCTACCCACATTTAAGAATAAATATGCAGTACTTGGGGGTATTTCTTTGAGAGGAATGTTACTCTGTGTGGTGTCTAGTGAAGAACATCTGTTTCACATTTATACATTTTAGAAATGTATAAATGTAGAAAGCAAAAAACTTGTTTACAGTGAGAAAAATAGTCTTCCAGAACTCTAGTATTATCATTTTTACTAAAGTGGAAGTGCATGAATATGCTCAGAATCTGATACTCAATGTTCTGTTACTATATTGTAAGTGAGGTCAGTCTACAAAATGTATTTAATATATTGAATTTATTTATTTTATAGCAGAGTATGCTATTTGTGTATGGAACTGTGCTTTATTCCTATTTTTTCCAGCTCTTTGATGAGTAGAATATTAAATGTATAGCAATGGAAACACAGATTATTGCTTCTATAGGAAGATAATTATGAAAATAAAACTTGAAACTGTTAAAAAAAAAAAAAAAGTCGTCATGGCCCAGAGCAGGCGAATTGGGGTGAGTTGTAGGAAGAGTTCGGGACTGCTCGCCACCTGAATCCCGAAGTAGGTGACCAACACCTAAGAGAGTTAATCCAGGCTCCAAAGTCCATCATACCCGACAAAAAAACTCATAACTTATGCCTTAAGTGTTATTACTTAAACATAAAAAATGTGGACTATAGGTATTTGGAATTACCTTTCTGTACTCTTTACTTTTTTGTTACAGAAATGCTGTTATGTAATAGAACATTAATAGGTCTAAGTAATAGTAGTAATTGTAACAACACTAAGATGTATGACAAAATTATGCTTCTATCCTCAGATTCAGCAATTTCATTTTTTTTTTTTTTTGAGAGGTTTTTGCTACGCTTGCCAGAAAGACAGAGAGAGACAGAAAGCAAGAAATCACCCCCCAGGGGGGATGGCCATGCCGCAATCCTTTCTCCTCCATTATCGTCTCAGGATCTTGGGCACGCACGCACACGCGCCCCGCGTAAGCTTAAGCCACTGGGTCTAGGACTCGAACCGCAGTCGAATACGTGGGAGTTCAGTGACATAGCCATTACACTAAATGCTGGTCCCAGCAATTTCTTTTATCTTTTTAGTATTTAAATTTTGTAGGCCATATTTAAGATTACATAATCTTTTTTTTTTTTTTTTTAAGAATGTCAAAACAATAGGACTAATTAAATAGATATTATCTGTATTAAAGAGATATGTATGATGGGACCAGCAGATGGCCTGGTGGTCATGGCACTGGATTCCCATATGGCTGACTATGGTTTGAGTCCTGGACTCAGTGGCTTGAAAATCATACCAGGCATGTGTACATGATTGCTCAAAAACCAGAGAGGAGAATGAAGGAGAAGGGATTGCAATGTGGCTATCCCCTCTGGGGGATGATTTCTCACTTTCCCTCTTTGTTTTTAGTGAGCACATGCATGTGCCCTATGGCAAATAAATAAATAAATAAATAACACAAGAGAGATGTCTCTTTCTGTCTGATCATGTAGTTATGGTATTTTCACTCCTGTTTTCTTTTCCACCAGTACTTCTCTGAACTGCCTGTATTCTTAATGGCATTCTTCTCTGTCTCTCCTTTTTTTAGAATTTTGCCATAGGGTGTGTGCATTTGCTGGACAAAGACAGAGAGAGGGAAAGTGGGAAATCATCTCCCAAGGGGGGATGACCACACCATAATCCTTTCTCCTCCACTCTCCTCTCAGGATTTTGGGCATGTGTATGCATACAGCATGATCCTTAAGCCACTGGGTCCAGGACTCCAACCATAGTCAGCTGTGTGGGAATCAGTGCCTTAACCACCATACCACCAGCAAGCCTCCATCCTAATTCTCTTTTATGGACAATATATTAAATGTAAAATTCACTTTGACTTGCACCTCTGCGCTGATCAAGTTCATATTACACTGATTCTTGGTGTTAGCCCAGAATTATGGCAACAAGTTAAATATCCTCTCACCAAAAGCATTTGAGTATGGACTACTTAGGATTTTATTTAGTAGTAAGAGCAGGTTTCTAGCCTTGTTGGAATTAGTTTCCAGCTCTCCAGAAATGTTCATCCACTTTGTATCTACAGTCATTTTCTTATTTGTTGACCTTTGCTTCTATAAGTTCACAGTGTAAGCTATTCATGTCTAAATGTTGATGTTTTTTAAACATTCTCAGACACATTGGATATCATCATAAGTTAAACTTTTGCTCAGGGAAAGTGACATTAAATCATGAACTTATGACACAGAGTTGGAAGTCTACATATGTTTCAGTATTAGTAAAGAATATAAAAAAGTACTGTTTAACTTGGCTGCCTTTTTTCTGGTGATTTTTTTTTTTTTTCTGTTTTGAGTTCTGAAGCAGTCTTATTTCCAAAACATGAGTCATTTTTTACTGCATACTTTTTTTGTGACAACCTACACATAATATTGAATAACTCAGTAGCAGTCAGTTCATTCTTTTTTAGACTTTTATACCCATTTAAAACATAATTTGTTTTGGAGAAACAGTGTATTAATTTTTGTTTTACTGTAATTCTTCTCCCTACCCCATTCTCAACCGTCAGTGTATTTTTAGAGAAAGATAATCTCCTGTCTTGCCCTTCCAACAGTGGATTTTAAGAAAAGCAGGGATTGTAATATCTTTTCTATGATTGGCAATAATGTTAGCTATTTTGTAAGCACATGTTTATCAATGTCATCTCCTTCCATTTCTTTATAGTCAAAACTCATATTTCTGGGGACAAGCAGTTAGCGTAATGGCTATGTCGCTGGACTCCCATGTAGTTGACCGCGGTTCGCGTCCTGGACCCGGTGGCTTAAGCTCACGCCGGGTGCGTGTGCGTGTGTGCCCAAGATCCCGAGAGGAGAAAGGAGGAGAAAGGATTGCGGCGTGGCCATCCTCCCTGGGGGGTGATTTCTCGCTTTCTGTCTCTCTGTCTCTCTCTGTCTGTCTGGCGAGCACACGCGCCCTATAGTAAAAACCTCTCAAAAAAAAAAAAGTCATATTTCTGCATGTTTTGATTTAAGCCAAAAATTGACTGAAACTATTATTCTAAAAACCTTGCTATCACAAGTAAGCAAATCACAATGCCTTTTAGCAGGGTTGGGTATGAGGTATTCAAGACATTTAGCAATTAACATCTTAATTTTTTTTGGTTCATAGACTGAACAGAATTTGCCAAAATTTATGTTTGCACTTTCTGCCAAATTTCTAGTTTGTATTTGGGCAGGATATTAGCAATGTCTTGTTTTATGTTTTTTCCATTATCTAAGTTCCCAGGTTGTGGATGCATCTGTAGTTGTCATTGTGTGAGGAGCCCTTAAAGAATGGATTTGCTGGTAGTGTATAGCAGAACACTCCAGGTCATCGCATATCCACCTTTTCATTGCCTGACCTTTCCTCAGGTCATTTCCGGGACAGGGAGTTCAGAGTCTAAAATGTTATTTTCTTAGAACAGTGTTAAGAAGGATGCACTGTGCAGAGATCTCAGAGTAAGGGAGACTCTTCTTCTTGAACTGCAAAGCCACAGCTCTGGCCAGAGATGTCCTTTGTATTGGTTTTCTATTGATACCACACAAATTATCACACATTTAATAGATTAAAAGAACATATGGGGGGGGACAACAGGTTGTGTGGTGATTAAGGCATTGGACTCCCACATCACAGGCTATGGTTCAAGTCCCAGACCTGGCAGCTTGCTTTCTCACTGTCTCTCTGTCTCTATCAAGCACATGTGCCCTATAGCAAAATTTTAAAAATAATAATTTAAAATAAAAATTTTAATATATATGTATACATATGTATTATGTATGCATGTATTCTAGTTCTGTAGGTCAGAAATCTGACATGAGTTTCACTGGACTCAGGTCAAAATATCAGGAGGGCTGCATTTCTTTCAGAAGTCTAGAAGAGAACCAGTTCCTTTGCCTTTTCCAAGTTTTAGAGGTGTTCAGCTATCTTAACTCTTGGCATTCTCTATCTTCAAAGTCAGCAGTACATTCTCTCTGAGCTGCTTTTCTGCCTCTTAAAAAAATGAGCCTTCCTAGATAATCTAAGATAGGTCTCCCTATCTCAAGTTAGATTGATAGCAACCCTAACTGCATGGGCAAGTTTAATTCCCTTTTGCTATGCAGTGTAACATATTTACAAGTTTCAAGAATTAGGATGTGATCTTTTTTTTTTTCTTTTTTTTTTGAGAGGTTTTTGCTATAGGGCGCGTGTGCTCACCAGAAAGACACAGAGAGACAGAGAGATAGAAAGCGAGAAATCACCCCCCAGGGGGAATGGCCATGCTGCAATCCCTTCTCCTCCATTCTCCCCTCAGGATCCTGGGCATGCACGCACACGCGCCCAGTGTGAGTTTAAGCCACTGGGTCTGGGACTCGAATCACAGTCAACTGCATGGGAGTCCAGCGACATAGCCATTATACCAGCTGCTGGTCCCAGGATGCGAACATTTTTATTTATTTTATTTATTTTAGCCTTTATTCTGCTTACCACACTCTCATATCTCGTACTTCTTTTGTACTTCTACTTTTTTCAAGAGCCCAGCATGCAGTTTCAACCAGGGAAATAGCTCTTAATCCCATAAACCAACACTTTATTTCTCCTAGATTTCTTTAGGAGTGAAAGGTAAGCGCTGGAGAGTCAGATGATAAAAAGAAGTAGAGAAACTGAGGGTCTCTCGCTTCCTTGGTATCCTTTGCTCTTAATTTAGTATTGATTCCTTAGATCCAACCGATACAGTACAGGATGGAAGGCGGCAGTCAGGAGAGGTGTACTCTCTCTACATGCCCAGATCTCACGAGGAAGGGTATGCTGACTGAGCTTTTCCCCTGTCCCGACCCGGTTCGGGCGCCACATATCCCGACGGGGGGGGGGGGGGGGGGGGGCAGTCGAACAGGTTTCCTGAGGGAAGGAGTGAGAGCTGGGACAAGCAACGCAGTGTCACAGCACGGAGACGACGCAGTGTTACAACTCTTTAGGGTAGCGTCATCTGTTGTGAGCAGCACGGAGACTACACGGTGTCACAACTCTTCAGGGTCGTCTGGAGACAATGTAGTGTTACAACTCTTCAGGGTCTTCAGGGTCGTCGTCTTCCTGGTCTTCTGTGTCATCTTCGTTGTCTTCCTGGTCATCTGGCTATTGTAGGCCAGGCATCATGGTTATATACACACTGGTGGGCCATGATTGGTTGAATGAAGGATCGTAAAAGGTGGGTTATGATTGGTTGTAAACAGTGGGCCATGATTGGTTATAAACGGTGGGCCGTGATTGGTTGTAAACTGTGGGCCGTGATTGGTTGTAAATGGTGGGTTATGATTGGTTGCTTTTGGACCAATCGTGAGGTGCCGGATATGCAAATCTGAGGGATTCTAGTGGCCAATCAGAGAAAGGTTTCAAAGGTCAGGTTTTTTGAGGGAACCAATCATGGCAATTGTTTGCTCTCTGAGAAACCTCAGCAGACTCGCTGGTGCACAGCCTCCCACATTCCCCTATTCTGAATCTGAGCACAAGACAAAATGTTTCACTTCCCTTGAAAATTCATCATGTAAGAGTAAATTCTGGGCTTTTCATCCATGGGATAATGAAGAGTGGTGAAAATGAACCGATAACTGGTTCATGAATCAACAAAAATGAATCCAGCCAGCACAAGTGAAATGATCTGATTCCTTGTATGAATAATTCAGGAACTGGCCAAAGGAAGCAAAAATGGTTTAAGAATACATAAATTGCATATTCTTAAAAAATTCTACATATGTCATTTTTTTGATCTTCCATATGTATGATGTGGCTTGTAATAACACATTGTAATGTATAATATGATTTTGTCCTAGGAACAAACACATAGGCAAGTGGAGTATTATAAAACTGTCAGGTTTTTGTTTGTTTGTTTTTTAAAAAGATTTTTGCCTTAGGGCATGTGCACTTGCCTGAGAGAGAGAAGCGATGGTGAGAGGGAAAGTGAGAAATCATCCCCCGGGGGGATGGCCATGCCACAATCCCTTCTCCTCCATTTTCAGCCCAGGATCTTGGGCACACATGCACACACAACCAGTATGATTTTAAAGCTACCAGGTCTGGGACTTGAACTGCAGTTGGCCATGTGGTAGTCCAACGATGAGACCACTATGCCACGTCCTGGCCCTGAAATGGTCAATTTTTTAAAAAAATCTTTGTTTTCTCTCATATACATAAATGTGATATCAATCAGTGGGGAAGGTCAGATCGTTCATAGTTGTTCATAAATGACTAGCCATGAAAGGAAAGTACAAGTAAGAAACCTGTCACAATAGTAAATATGGGTAAGAAAGATGAAAGTCACAAAAGAGATAAAGAACTGTTGTGGCTCTCTATCCAATTGCCAGCCTTGCATACTATTAATAGTGGAGATCTGGCTTGAAGCCAGGTACTATTGTTGGCCAGGTTTTAATTCAAGGATAGAGACTGCAGTGCCCAGTGTCTTGGAGTCTGATTCACTCCAGAGAGCATGATGACAGAGCTCCTCAGTCATGGTCTGCCTTAACACTCACTCTGGGCCATTGCAAGGATGGAGGAAAGGCTAAGGGATAATTGAGTCCTAAAAGCTTTACCAAGGACTTAGTAGAGTTAGGGCTTAATGGAATATCCTTAATGGAATGCAGGACATTCCCAGAGTGTTGTCCACCTGGCCCCTTAGGCAATTTGATTGTATACTTGGACTCAGGTTGCATGAGAACCTTTAGCTATGGGACCAGGCAGATCTGACTTTTCTCCTTGGTGGTAATCCTCAAAGGGAAAGGGGCCATGGATTCAGTGCATCAGGTACAGGAAAGAGAGAGATGTTCCCAGGAAAGGAGAAGCATGATATATCAGAGGGCCCGGTTCTACTCCAAATCTGGAATGTAACCTATGACCTGGTATTGCCCAAAACCAGGTGGAAACAGACACCACCCCCTGCAGACTTAACTTAGTGACCATGAAATAGCCTATAACCCCAGTGATATCAAGTAGCTAGTCACTATCCTACCACCCGAGCATCCAATAGCTCCGGGTCGCACATTTGCTTTAGGGAGAACCCTGGGGAGACCATCACCCCTGGAGCTTTTACTGCTATGCTGCACACTGAATCATGAAATATATAAAGAGACTTCAAAAAGTTTTTGGAAAATGGAATTGAATATAAGTTTATTTTGCCGCAAAAAAAAAAAAAAATTCCAGTTACTGCACAACATTTTTTTAAAAATTTACATTTAATGACATGTCTTTACAGAATACATTTCTTTTTCCAGCACAAATACCATGCATGTCAGTCAAGACAAAGATATGACCATATACATTATCATCAGCAAATAGCTTTTCATTTTTGTGTCAATTAAGCATACTTTTACTGGTTTTATCCATCCCTTTTCCCCTCCCTCCCTTCCATACTAAACATTTTTTTTTCACATTTTATTGATTCACCAAGGATCTTAAACTAAAAATATGGACAAAGCTAGAATCTAGTGACAAATGCACTGTCATTTTCTTCTGAAACTTTTTTTTCTCTCCATTCCCCCTTTTACTAAAGAGATGTATAAACAAACTATTTTGCAAAAAAATTAGGTTAATCACAATTTCTTCTGTTATTTGCACAAAGCCCCGTAAGAATTCAATTTCTGATGCAAGGCAACAGATACTATTGTATTATTGAACTTATGCAGATAACCATTCTGCCACAAAATAAGAATGCTCACAAATATTTTCCAATTGCAAGTGAGCCAGGGAGAAAAGTTGTCTGAATTTAAAAAATTCTTTTTTTAAACACATTGCTGAACCTATCAAAAAGAAAACAAAAATCCTTAAATCTGGAAGACAAAGCATAGAAGAAAATCAGTAATTTGTTAGAAAAAAGGCATAGAATTCTGTTTCACCAGTTCAGTTTCATGTAATCTCTCTTTTGTTGAATTTGCAGTGTTACTGTGATCTGATCTTTCCATTTAAATCCTAGAAGTTAGCATTCAACATTATTATTAATATTTCTGATCTTGTCCCTTTCATTAAGTTGATCCTTTTCTTGATCATTTTTTGTTCTCTCATTTTTATCTATTTGTCTTTAGTTTTCTGGGTATGGCACTCCCTTCAGAACTTCTCAAAATGCTGATCTGGTGTTGGTAAATTATGTCAGGTTTCGTTTATCTGAGAATGTTTTTATCTTTTCTTCCCATATGAAAGATAATCTTGTTGGATATAATATTCTTGATTGAAATTGTTTTTCCCTTAACACGTTGGATATATTTTCCCATTCTTTCCTTGCTTGCATTGTTTACAATGAGAGGTTTGATGTTAACCTGATGGGTTATCCTTTGAAAGTAATTTGACAAGAACTAGTGATTTCAGGGAAAAAAGAGAAATAAAGATTTTCTACTAATAATTCAGCCTCTATCCCACAAACTTGAGTGGAGAGGCAAGAGGCAGGCCTTCAGAAGAAGACATCTTCATGGCTCCTGAGAACTAGCACTTTTGCATAGCACTTGTGCGCTGTGTGGTTTTCTACTTTTTGCTTTTAAAAAAAAATAATTTTTTGGGAACCAGCAGTTAGCGTAATGGCTATGTCGCTGGACTCCCACGTAGTCGACCGCGGTTCGCGTCTCAGACCCGGTGGCTTACAACTCACGCCGGGCACGTGTGCGTGCGTGCCCAAGATCCCGAGAGGAGAATGGAGGAGAAGGGATTGGGGCGTGACCATCCCCCCTGGGGGGTGATTTCTCGCTTTCTGTCTCTATGTCTCTCTCTGTCTGTCCGGCGAGCGCACGCGCCCTATAGCGAAAAACTTCTCCAAAAAAAAAAAAAAAAAAAAAAAAAAATTTTTTAGGTTTTTTTTTTTTTTTTTTCATTTTTCTCTGTTTCTTGGTTGTTTTTTTCTCTCTCTGTTTTTTTTTTTTTTCTTTTTGCTTTTGCTTTTTGCTCATCTCTCTGCTCTTCAATCTCTATTCACTGTGTTTCTAAACGGATCTAAGGGAACTATAGCCAAACATCGAAATACTATTAGAATTAACATATTCCTCAATATCTACTGAACCTCCTGTGCAAAGGGATCAAAACAGAATGGCAAAGAGATTCCAGATCACTTCTTTCTGCACGCTCCTGAACGCTCAGATTGAACTTCATGTTTAGGAAGAAACACACCATCGGTCAGATGACTAGAAATCACTGCAGGGCCACAAGAAATATGGGAAATCAAGAAAATACCTCTCCTCTAAGGAAAGAGAATAGCTCCTCTTCATCCACAGACAGTTCTGTGGAAATCGTGGAAATGTCTGATAAAAAATTTAGAATATTCATAATGGCAAAGCTAACAGAGATGGAAGAGAAGAGAGACAGTGAACTGCAGAAGAGAAAGGAGAAAGGAGCTGACGAGTTCCAGGAGTTAAGGAAATTCTTGCAAGATCTACAAGAGGAATTACAGTTTAAAAAAGAATCAAATGTACCTGTTAGAGATGAAGGCTATAATACAGGAAGTCAAAATCTCTCTTGAAAGTATTAAAAGCAGACTATATCATACAGAAAATTGAATCTCAGACGTAGAAGAGAAAATTGCTGGCCTAGAAAAATTCACCATGAAGACTGAGAAAATTGCCCCCCAAAATGAGAATAACATACAAGAAATACTAGATACCATCAAACGTCCAAACATCTGGATAATTGGTATCCCAGAAGGGGAAGAGACTCATAAGGGCACTGATAATCTATTCCATGAAACCCTGCAAACTTTCCAAACCTAGAGAGGCACTCAAAGATCCAGTCCCAAGAAATATAAAGGACCCCAAATAGAATCAACCTGAGAAGATCTTTTCCAAGACTTGTTATAGCCAGATTGACCAAAACCACAGACAAAGACAAGATACTAAGATTGGCAAGAGAAAAATGGCAAGTTACCTACAAAGGATATCCCATCAGGCAAACAGTGGACTTCTCATCAGAAACAATGTAAGCAAGGAAAGAATGGGAAAATATATTAAAAGTGTTAAGGGAAAAGTAATTTCAACCAAGACTACTGTACCGGGCAAGATTATCCTTCATGGGAAGAAAAGACAAGAACATTCTCAGATAAACAAATCCTGAAAAAATTTACCAGCACCTAGCCAAATCTCCAATAAGTTCTGAAGGGAGTGCTATATCAGGAAAATTAAATACAAACACACAGAAATAAGAGTTCAAAAACTAAGAAAATGGCCAACTTAATCATAGGGACGTCTGGAGTTGAATATTATATCCCAGAATTCAATTGGGAAAATCAAACCACAACAGAAGATAGATTAAGTACATGAGACTGAACTGGTGAAATAGCATTTTATGACTTTTGACGAAAATAATGCCAATTTTCTTCTAGGCTTTTTTGTCCGGTTTTAAAGGTTTTTGTCCTGTATTGAGCTGTTGATAGGTCCATGTACCTACTATTTGAACAGAATCCTAACCTGTTTCCTGGCTTTAAGTTTCAACTAAAGTTCCTTAGCATTTCTTTGATTTATTAAAGTTAAAACTGCTTTTCTTGAAATTACCAGTTGAACTTGCTATTGAAAGTAGTTAGATTATTTATGAAATTGTGTGATCAATAAAATGTGTGTGTGGGGGGGGAGGAATGGAAGACAACTGTGGACACCAGAGATAGTGTGAGAAGAGGGTGGGAAAGGGCAGAGGGTCAGAAATAGAAGTAAAAAGAAATATATATATACACACACACACATGAAACTAGAAATGGAAAATTATTGACAATAACATGTATGGTTAAGCCACTACGCAGTATATTCTGGATGGGAAATCACATTTTCTATGCTGTGATGATGCTTAGGGAATGAATGTAAATTAATTAATTCAAAAAAATGTTTCAGGGGACTAGCAGTTAGCATAATGGCTATGTCGCTGAACTCCCATGTAGCCGACCATGGCTCAAATCCCAGTCCCAGTGGCTTAAACTCACGCCGGGCGCATGTGCATCCGTGCCCTAGATCCTGAGAGGAGAATAGAGGAGAGCGCATGCACCCATAGCAAAAACCTCTCCAGAAAAAAAAAAGTTTTAGGAAAAAAATTTTTAAAAATGCATTAAAATACCTATTTGATGACTGCAGTAATCTATATAGCCCCAGCTAGGTGCTACTTTATAATATGTTCATTCTACTCACTAAGGTTTATGCCTAAAGTCAGACTTGTGTTCATGGATATGTAAATATCAACTGTGCTTGCTATTGAAAATATTTAGATTAATTAAGATCTCTTTAGTTAATCAAGAGGGGAAGGGGGGGGAAGGCATAGAAAGCAACCATGGATACCAGAGACAGTGTGGGAGGAGGGTGGGAGATGGCAGAGGGTGAGAGATAGGGAATCAAGGATGGGAAAAAAAGCAAAATATACAGGAAACAAGAAATGGAAAATTATTTGTTGACAATAACACGTATGTTGATGTGCTTGACTGAGCCAATATACAGTGTATTCTGGATGGAAAAATCTCATTTTGTATGCTATAATGATGTATAGTAAATGAATGTAAATAAATTTTAAAAAAAGAAAGAAATTTGATGTTTCTCTCTTGCCAATTTTAGTATCTTGTCTTTGTCTGTGGTTTTGGTCAATCTGGCTATGATGTGCCTTGGAGAAGATCTTTTTGGATTCATTTTATGTGGAGTCCTTTGTATTTCTTGGGTATGGACATTTAAATGCCTTTCTAGGTTTGGAAAGTTTTCTTCCAGGATTTCATGGAATAGATTACCAATGCCCTCATTACTTTCTTCACCTTCTGGGATACAATTATCTGGGTTTTTGGGCATCTAATGGTGTCTAGTATTACTAGCATGTTATTCTCATTGTTTTTTATTTTTTGTTATTTTCTCAGTCTTTTTGGTGAATTTTTCGAAGTCAGAGATTCTGTCATCTACATAGGAGATTCAATTTTCTGCACAATCTAATCTGTTTTTAAGACTTTCAAGGGAGGTTTTGATTTCCTGTATTACAGCCTTCATCTCTAACAGTTCCTGTGGAGAGCAGCCAGTCTGAGAAAACATGTGACCTTTAGACCATGCAGAAGCTTGCTTCCATAAGCTACTCTAGCAGGGCTGTTGAGAAGCATTTACATACGAAAGCACTATCTGCCTGCTGTCAATTGTTATCTTCTTGTTGTTGTTGATACCCAATACCCCTATGGTGCAGCTAAAAGAAGTGTGTTTATCAGATTGTTCCCACAAAAGATCAGAGAAATTAAATGGTGCCATTTTCACAGAGCCAGACGATTAACATTCCAAAACAACTGGCTTTGTATGCCATATCCTTCTCCCACATTCTCTTTACATCCCATTTCCACTTTCCCCTTTTTCTGCTCTTTAAAAGAATAAACCTGAGACTGGTTCCTGGTCGCAATTTCTTCATCAGAGAAGCTGGGCCCAACCCATCCTTGCTTTTCTATATTTGTGTGTCTTTGTGTGTTTGTTATTGCATCTATTTCTAATCCACAGCCTTACCCACTCAAAAAAACGTGTTCATGTCCAGTGAGTCCCAGCAAGTTCCGTTTGATTCTTCTTTATGGTGTGTATTTCTTCTTTCAGATCATGCAAGAACTTCCTCACCTCCTGGAACTCATTGTCTCTTTGCTCCTGCATCTTCTGGAGTTCATTGTCTTTTCTCTTGCATCTCTGTTAGCTTTGTCACTATGAATATTCTATGTTCTTTATGTTACATTTCCGTGAGTTCCCATTGTACAGTCTTTGGAGGATGACAGGCTACTTTTTCCCCCTTGAGGGAGAGATTTTCTTGGTTTCCCATATTTCTTGTGCCTCTGCAGTGGTTTCTGGTATCTAATGGATTATACAGTACTTCCTACTTTTTTTGGAGTTAATTCTGAGTGTTAGAGGTGTGCGGGAGGAGATGACCTGCAATGTTTCTGCAGTTTTACTTCCCTGATCCTCACCAAGGAACCTGCATTTTTGTGATGGAACTGGATATTACAAAGGCCTCACAGTTTCTAGGGAAACAGGTGCACCTGGGCAGAGCTGCAGGGTTTCAACTAAGAATAGAGGTCTGTGGGAGGAGATGAGCCATGCTCACTACAGCTTCGTATTTCTCCCTGCTGCTCACTTTGCAGTCTCTCTTTTCTGATTTGTCATTTGGTGGTATATTCATATTTGGCTAATTTGTTGGAGATTTCTGCTACTGTAAACTAGTATGCTTCACTTTACTGTGAGGTACTTCTGTGCCTATTTCTCCTCTACTAGTATGTTTTGCAATGTGGAATCTACAGAAAGAGATTTAAATTCAGATTTATAAAGTTGAGTTTCTCCCTTTCTGTAGCAGTTCAGTGGGGGTTGAGGTTTTCTATGGCCCTGAAAGTATTCAGATGTTTCACTACTGTGCCCCTAGACCTTTCTAGACAGTCAATGTGTGGAAGCTGAGAAGCAAGGTGAGAAAGTCAGGTAGGAAAAAGGAAAAAAGAAACAAAAAAAAAAAAAAGAAAAGGAAAAAGAAAAAAATATTTCAAAGGCAAAAAATGAAAACCATGTGGTGCACAGAAAGGGCCAGGGCTAGACCCACCTCAGACGCACATGGGCTCTGAAATTAGCAAGATAAAGGAGAGGTCAGAGACAAGAAACAGTACTTACAGATTAAAATAATAATAATAATTACTATTTGTATATACACAGACATATGTATATAAGAAAGATTTGGGGAGAAAGGGAGAGGGAGAGAGAAACAGAGACAGAAAGAAGACAGAGACCTCTCCCTACCTTGGTTTGCTAGGTGTTGGGCAGGAAGGAGAGCTTTGGGGCAGAGGCTTTTTGGTTAAAGGGCCAGGGCTTGGTCCACTTCAGATACACATGGATTCTCAGTTTACTAGGTGTTCCAGTGCACAACTTTTAACATTGTAATTTCTGGTTTACATATATTATTACACATTTGTGGGGTTTAGTATGGTTTTTAAAGCATGTATATAGCGTGTAAAACCTCGAGGATATAAACATTCATCATCTTCAATATTAAATTGTGTATGTACATATTTTATTTATTTTTTTATTTTTATTTTTTTGGAGAGGTTTTTGCTATAGGATGCATGTGCTCACCAGAAAGACAGAGAAAGACAGAGAGACAGAAAGCGAGAAATTACCCCCCAGGGAGGATAGCCATGTCGCAATCCCTTCTCCTCCATTCTCCTCTTGGGATCTTGGGCATGCATGCACACGTGCCCGGTGTGAGTTTAAGCCACCCGGTCCGGTAATTGAACATGGTCGACTACATGGGAGTCCAGCAAATTGCCATTACACCATTTGCTGGTCCTCATATTTGATATTTATTCAACTAGTTTTTGTTTTCTTAGAGGTATGTATTAAATTGTCAGTGACGTTTTTTACTCTTTTATTGGCCACCGTTCCATAACTAATTCTGCTTTTTTACATGAATTCTTGTGTCTATTAATAATTATCTCCCACTCTCCACCCACTACTTAGACTATCGCGAAGCTTTATTATATACCATTACTCTCTCTACTTCTATACTAACAGGTCCTTTAGCTTCCCCCTAAAGAGTGAAGACACTTATGTGTGAAGTGGGGGATATACAGTATTTGTCTTTTATTCCTGGTTTATTTCACTTAGCATTGTATTTTCTAGGTTTGTCCATTTTGTGTCATGACAGAATATCATTATTCTTTATGTCTGGGTAATATTTTTGTATATATGTGCCACAGTTTCTCTATCCATTCATACATTGTTGTTTCTTTTCCTAATTAACATTTCATGAACCTCTTAAAGAGCCCCCCCTCATACGTTTAAAATAATGTCAGAAAGTTGTGTTTCCCATACCTACTACCCAGATGGACCAGTGTTCCTCTTCTCAGCCAAAGCCTTAGGAATATTTGCTCTAGTTTTGTGATTTTTGGTAATTGTACTCTCTATCCATCTGGGACCTAAGTCTTACATTTTTATTTTTAATGCTATAAGTTGAGGACTAGTAAATAGCATAATGGTTACATTGCTGGACTCCCACATAGTTGACTGCAGTTCAAGTCCTGGATGTAGCAACTTAAAGCTCATGCAAGACACGTGTGCTTATATGCCCAAAATCCTAAGGGGAGAGTGGTGAAGGGATTTGTGGCATGACCATTCCCTCATGGGGGATGATTTCCCACTTTCTGTTGTTGTCTCTCTGGAAAGTGCATATGCCCTATAGCAAAAATCTCTCTAAAAAATAAAAAAAAATGCCATAAATCTTTCTAAATCTGGCAGTAAAATTATGAGGGGGAAAGTAAGAGAGGATGTGAGAGGATGGACATTGAATAGAAAAAGAAATGGGATAAATGATTAAACTGAGGGGGTTGGGCTTCAAATGAGTTAAGTATGGATGGCCTTTGTGAGAGGGTGATAACTGGTTGGAGAGCAGATGAGCTGAAGAGACCAGGCACAGGGAGAGCTGGATTAAAACAATCCAGGCACAGAGGGTAGAACAGGTGCCAAGTTCATAACTTTCCTCTTTATCTATATTCCCATGGGCTTTCATTCTCACATTTGATGATACTGTCTTTGGATACATGGCCCAAATTTACCTCTCTAGCGTACACTTTCCCCAGGAGTTGACCCGTAATTCCATCTGCCTACTCAGCATGTCTAGCTGGATGTGTGACTTAAACCTTACTTGTCCCAGGTGTGATCCTGAGCATATACTTCCAGATCTGCTGTCCCAGTAGTCCCCATCTTGATTATTCCAGCTAGTCCCACAGCTCACAAACCTTGACTCCTTTCCCTCATGCAATGACTACAATCTATGAGCCAATTATGTGTTAAAGATACAACACAGTTCTTCACATATTAATGGCATGGAACCAACTGCCATCATCTCACATTCTTACAGTTATTTCCAAATGGACTCCTTCTATCCTTGCTTACTTATAGACTATTCAGTAAACTCCAGCCAGAACAGTTGTTAATTTCTAAGTCAAATCATATATCTTTTCTTTCCAAACCTTCCAGTGTATTCTCCTTTTATAGAGTTAAGCCACAGTTGGATGACAAGGCCTAGATTGCCTTCTCTTGAATAAACTCTGAACTTTTCTCCTATAGCCTTCTCCCTCATTGTGCCTACTTAGATTGTAATGACCACATAGCCTTTTATTTTTCAATCTTTCTGCCTGAACTGCCTTCTCCTTCCCACTCCTAACTCCTTAGCTACAGGGAGTGCTTGTTGCTCCCTTAGTGATGGTTAATTTTGTGTCAGTCTTGGTTGGGCCATAATGTCAAGATATTCGGTCAAACCTTATAGATGTTTCTATGATGATGTTTTCTGTATAAGATTAACATTTAAATAAGTAGACTTTGACTAAAGCAGATTACCCTTTATGTTGGTGGGCTGCTTCCAGTCAGTTGAAAGCCTTCGTAGAACAAAGACTGACTTCTTCCAAGCAAGAAGGAATTCTGCCAGCAGACTGCATTTTGACTCAAGCTGCAGCTCTTCCCTGGATTTCTAGCCTGTTGACTGATCCTAAAGATTTTGGATTTAGCAAACCACTATAATCATGCAAGCTGATTCCTTAAAATAAATATTAAATAAATACACACACACACACACACACACACACACACACACACCATGTTGGTTTTGTTTCTCTGAAGAACCTAAACATACCCTTCAAGTCACCAGGCAGAAGTCACTTTATTAATCTTTTCATGAACACACTATTTAAAATAATATTAGTTACTTTTTTTGCCATTTATGTTTTTATCGTATTTATTAAGGTATAATTTACATGTAAAATTGACCATAAGTGTATAGTTCTGTGGATTTTGACAGCATATAAAGTAGCCACCATTGGAGCCACCAGGCAGTGTGGTGATTAAGGCACTGGATTACCATATGGCTGAGTGCAATTTGAGTCCTGGACCTGGTGGCTTGAAAATCGTGCTGGGCACATGTGTATGCATACCCAAAATCCCAAGAGGAGAATGAAAGAGAAGGGATTGTGGCATGACCATTCTCCCCTCGGAGGTGATTTCTCTCTCTCTCTCTCTTAGACAAGTGCATGTGCCTTATGGCAAAAAAACAAAACAAAATTAAAAATAATAACCACCATCAAAATCAAGATGCCATTGGTAGTTGGTCCCTCCTTTTACCCCCAGTCCCTGGTAACCTTAAGTATGATTTCTATCCTCCAAAGTTTGAAGACTCTCCTTGCATAGTGTTATGTAAATAGAGCTGAACAGCATGCAGCCTTTGAGTCTAGAGTCTTTCAGTTAATGCAAACCTAAGGCATTTTTGATTCTGCCATGCTACTATATATATGAATAACTTGTTTTTATTGCAGAGTAATATCACATTGCAGGAGTGTATACAGTTTTTTACTACCTCATTTAAGAGACATTTAGATTCCCCTTTGCACCCACCCACCCCAAATTTTGGAGATGTTAACAAAGCCACTATAAACATTTTAAGAGTCTGGGAATAAACAAAGATTTCATTTCACTTGGGTCAATATGCAGAAATAGAATTTCTGGGTCATTTGGTAAATTTACTGAAATTTATGAGAAGCTACCAAATTCTTTTTCAAAGTAGCTGTACTATTTTGTATTACCATCAGCAGCATACGAAAGTTCCAGCTCTTCTACATTCTTGCCAAAATGTCTATGGAAATTCTTAATTTAACCATTTTAAGTGGTGTGTGGTAGTTCATATCTTGGTTTTTCTTTGCATTTTTCTCATGAATAATGGTGGAAAATAAAAAAGACAAGAGCAACAAATAGAAAACAGTTACAAATATAGAGCATATTAACAAAACTATATAAAAGTCACTTGAATGATCAAAGTATACCAAGCAGAGATAGAAACCGACAGAGTATATTCAAAAAACCAGGACTCAACTGTATATTGTTTATAAGAATTCCATCAGGTAGATTAAAAGCAAAGGAATGGAGAAAGATAACACTAATCAAAAGAAAACTTGAATAGCTATATTAATTTCAAAGGAGACTTAGAAACAAGAAAATTTATCAGAGATGAAAAGGGACTTTACATAATGTAAAGGGATCAATTCTCCAAGAAAACACTGTAATAGTTTGTAATACATATGCATGTAACAACAGAACATCAAATTACATGAGACAAAAACTTAGAACTGCAAGGAGAATGGGACCAACTTGTGGCCTGGGGTTTAGGCGAGTCATGGCTTCTCTGATGACCCAATAGGTCCAGCAGGCAGAAAATCAATCAATATAGATATAGTTGAACTAAATATTTAGCATCATCAGTCTATTGAATCTTGATTGATATTTATAGGATACTCCATCTGACAATTGCAAAATACACATTTCCCTTAAGCTCACAGGGAACACTCATCAAGATAAAATACATCAGGACCATAAGACACACCTTAATACATTTAAAAGAACAAACATTAAAAATATGTTCTCAGAGCCAGCGGGTTACATGGCTATCCTCCCTGGGTGGTGATTTCTTTCTTTCTCTGTCTCAGTTTCTCTGGCAAGTGTATGTGCCTATAACAAAAATCTTTAAAAAAAAAAAAAAAAAAAAAAACTTGTGAAAATAATTTTAAAAATAAATCCCCCCTATTTTGTAGTCCTATTAGTTCCAATTTATATTTACTGTATTATGAACATTTTCCCATATAATTGAAAACTTCATATTATTTTGTTTCTGTTTTTAAGGAATTCTTCTATTTCACTTTATTTTAATTTGACCAGAGAGGGCAGAGTGAGAGAAAGAGAGAAAGTGAGAAAACAAGCTACCAGATTCAGGACTCGAACCATGGTCGGCCATGTGGGAGTCCAGCACCACCTGGTGGCCCCATTATTCTGTTTATTTTTCAGAGTAGGATTTACAAATTTTTCCATGACTGTTTTGCATATCAGTGCGAACCGGTATTAAGGTAGAAAGATGATGAAGTCAATTTAATTAAACAATGAAGATTGGTTATTGCGTAATTTCTAGGTCTTTTTCAGTTTTAAAGTTCTTTTATGATCCTAACAAAGCTTTGTCTACTACTGGAGACCAATAACTCACGTGCTTCTCAAAAGTCAACCATAGGGCTGGCTGGTTGGGTGGTGGTTAAAGGCGCTGGATTCCCACATGGCTGACCACAGTCCAAATCCCGGACCTGGCAGCTTGCTTTCTCGTTTCCCCTTTCTCTCTCTCTCACTGTCTGGTCAAATTAAAAACAACAGGAATTAAATAAATATTTCTTAAAAAAAAAAAAAAAGTCATCCATAAACATCTACTCCAGGAATAGAACAGGTTGTAGAGGTATTAGCAATTTTAGTGTACTCATATTTAATGTAAATTATGTCTTATAATTTATGAGAACCACTGTTCTCCAAGGCATTTTCTATGAATATATCACCTTTTTCATTTAAATATGATTTCAAAACATGTAAATATGGCCAATGACACTTATTTACTTTGATAATATTAGATTCTCCTACTGACTTGTATTTTTGTGTCCATTCTTTTACCTTCAGTTTTTTCACTTCATGACAAACAACATTATTTTCATGAAACACTGATTTATTCTGTCAAAAACCCTTTATGTCTTACGTATGCCCTGAAATAAAGAACTTGAGTCTTTGTGAGGTTCCCAAGAGCTTTAAGGTATTTTGTTTAGCTTCTTTTTGCAGGCTCGCCTCTAGCAACCCCCTTTATGCACAGAAAACTTTGGTCCCACCTTTCTATTCACCTTTGCGTGAATATTCTATACAGTTGTCTCTTTGTGGGTTTTTCTATCTGATCTTTTTTTTTTTTTTTTTTTTTTTTTTGAGAGTTTTTTGCTATAGGGCGCATGTGCTTGCCAGACAGACAGAGAGAGACAGAGAGACAGAAAGCGAGAAATCACCCCCCAGGGGGGATGGCCACGCCACAATCCCTTCTCCTCTCTTCTCCTCCCTTCTCTTCTCGGGATCTTGGGCACGCATGCACATGCACCTGGCGTGAGTTTAACCCACCGGGTCCAGGACTCGAACCATGGTCGACTACATGGGAGTCCAGCGACATAGCCGTTACACTAACTGCTGGTCCCATCTATCTGATTTTTTATATTGAAATTTCTGATTTATATATAATTGTACATCTTTGGAGTGCAGTATGTTTTTTTAAAGCACATATACAGTGTTTTAACAGTCAAACCAAGAAATCAAAGATATAAACATACTCATCTTCATCAACATTTATATTTAAGTTGTACCTATTCAATATTCACCCTTTAGGTTTATTTTATTTTTTTGGGGGGGAGTGGGAATATATATTGAATTATCCATAATGTTTTTTAGCTCTGCTATGGTACTCTGTTCTATAACCTATTCTAATTGTTTACATGCATTCTTGTGTCTGTTAGTCATTTTCTCCTGAATCCCTCCCCTCCCCGGCCCAGTGCATCTTCTGGTATCTATCATTATTCTCTCTACTTCTATGCTATCAAGCCCATTATTAGCTTCCTCTGCCAAAAAGTGAGGACACTCAGTATATATTAAGTGAGGACATACAGTATTTGTCTTTGGTAGCCTGGCTTATTTCATTTAGCAGTATATAGTCTAGATTTTTCCATTTTGTGTCAAATGACAGGATATTGTTGTTCCTTTCTTTCCCTTTAATTTTCTATAAGGTGATTCTCCTCTTGGGATTTTGGGCATGTATCCACTGACATGTAACCAATGTGTTTTCTAGGCCACCAGGTCTGGGACTTAAACAGAACAGTCAGTCATGTGGGATCCAGCACTTTAACTGCTATATGCCACTAGCTGGCCCTCATTGTTCTTTATGATTGAGTAACATTCCATTGTGTATATATGCCATGAGAGAGAACTAGAGAGAAATAAAGTGAGACATCACCTCCAAAGGGGGATGGCCATACCACAATCCCTTCTCCATTCTCTTTTTGGGATTTGGGGCATGCACACACACATACCTGGTATGAGTTTTTCCCCTTATAAATCCAATTGCAAAACTTCTCTTTTTTCCCGCACTGGAAAACACATAAGGAGGGAGAAAATAGCACTGGATTATTTCACAGTAAGGAAACGCATGGGCTCACAGTTTCATAATCCTTCTCTAACAAGTTAAGCAGAAGTGAATACATTACCAAGTGACTATGAATTGGAAAAGAGCCTCAAGGATGAGAGAATCAAGTAATACATCTCCAGCAAGGGAATACTGTAACTTATCACCACTTAGGGAACTATTAGAGGATATTACCGAAGTGTCAGAGAAAGAATTTAGAATATTTATGATAATAAAATTTTGTGAGATGCAAGAGAAAAGAGACATTGAGCTCCAAGAGATGAAGAAGTCCTTTCACGACATGTATGAAGAATTGGACACCATAAAAAAGAACCAAACAGAACTGTTAGATATGAAAGCTATAATATAGGAAATTAAAACCTCCCTTGAAAGTATTAAAAGCGAGTTAGACCATGCAGAAGATCGAATTTCGGAAGTAGAAGACAACACTTCTAACTTAGAAAAAATTATCAAAAATACTCAGAAAACAGTCAAGAAAACTGAGCATGATATACGAGAAATACTAGATACCATGAAAAGCCCAAATATCTGAATAACTGGTGTCCCAGAAGGTGAAGAATCTAATAAGGGCATGGATAATCTATTCCACAAAATCCTGGAAGAAAACTTTCCAAGTCTAGATTGGCATTCAAACATACAGACCCAAGAAATACAAAGAACCCCAGGTAGAATCAATCCAAGAAGATCCTCTCCACGGCACATTATAGCTAGATTGACCAAAACGACAGACAAAGATGATATACTAAGATTGGCAAGAGAGAAACATTGAATCACCTTATGAATGCTATCCCATCAGGCTAACACCAGATCTCTCATGGGATACAATGCAAGCAAGGAAAGAATGGGGAAATATATTCAAAGTATTAAATGAAAAATAATTTCAACCAAGAATACTATACCTGGCAAATAAAAATGTTCTCAGATAAACAAAACCTGATAGAATTTACCAACTCCAGACCAGCTCTTCAAGAAATTCTGAAACAAGTACAATACCAAGAAAACTAAAGACAGACAGCAAGAAGAGAACAAAAAGCAATCAAGAATATGGCCAACTTAATTTTAGGGACAAGTCTGAAAGTATTGATAATAACATTGAATGTTAATGGATTAAATTCTCCTATCAAGAGACACAGGCTGGCTGACTGGATTAAAAATCAGAAACCCTCCATCTGCTGCCTACAAGAAATCCATCTGATGGATAAAGAAATACATAGACTAAAAGTGAAGGGCTGGAAAAAGGAATTCCATGCAAATGGAAACCAGAAAAGAGCCGGAGTCTCTATACTGACTTCAGACAAAATAGACTTTAAGACAAAAACCGTAAGAAGAGGCAAAGAAGGGCATTATATAGTAGTAAAAGGGCTAATTCACCAAGAAGATATAATGCTTATAAATATCTATGCACCAAATTTAGGAGCACCCAAATATGTAAAGGAAAGATTGCAAGATCTAAAAGGAGAGATAGACTGTAACACAATAATTGTTGGCGATCTCAATACCCCATTATCTCTTTTAGACAGGTCAATGAGACAAAAAAAAAAAACAAAAAAAACAAAACAAAACAAAAAAAAGCAAAGAGATCCAGGGCCTAAATGATAGCATGAATCAGATGGACTTGATAGACATCTATAGAACTTTTCAGCCCGCAAAAAAAAAAAAAAAAAAAAAAAACAGACAAACAAAAAAAACCCACAAAATACATGTTTCTCTCAGCCTTACATGGTACTTTCTTGAAGATTGATCACATAATAGGGCACAAAACCAGCCTTTACAGATTGAAAAGCATAGAAACTATATCCAGTATCTTCTCTGACCATGATGGAATTAAACTTGATTTTAATCTCAGGAAAAACCCTCAAAAATACACAAATTCATGGAAACTAATCTACTTCTAAATGACTTCATGACTACTGAAGAGATTAAGACTGAAATTTAAAAATTCATGGAAACAAATGATAATGAGTACACAAGTTTCCATAATTTATGGGACATGGCAAAAGCAGTCATAAGAGGAAAGTTCATAGCAATTAGTGCACAGACAAAAGAAGATGGAAAGGTAGCAAAAGGACAACCTAACATCATGCCTCAGAGAACTGGAAAAACAACAACCAAAAAAGAAAAAAAAAATGCCAGGAGAAAAGAAATAATAAAGATTTGAGCAGAAATAAATGAAATAGAAAATAAGCTAATTATACAGAAAATAAATGAAAGCAAATGCTGGATCTTTAAAAAGATAAACAAGATTGACACACCACTAGCTAGACTAATTAAGAAGAAGAGAGAAAGGAACCAGATATGTCAAATTTGCAATGAATCAGGCAACATTACAACCGACATAACAGGAATACAAAACATCATTAGAGGATACTATGACAACTTATACACCAACAAACAAGAAAACCTGGATGAGATGGACAAATTCCTGGAGATGTGTAATCTACCAACATTGATTCAAGAGGATGTTGAAAGCCTGAATAGACCTATAACAAGCAATGAGTTTGAATCAGTAATAAATAACCTCCCAACAAAGAAAAGTCCAGGTCCTGATGGCTTCACTGCTGAATTTTACAAAACTTTAAAAAAGAAGAGGTAACCCCCATCCTACCCACACTGTTTCTAGAGACCCCAAAGGAAGGAACCCTTCCAAACTCATTCTGTGAAACCTCCATTACCCTCATTCCCAAAACGGATAAGGATACGACAAAAAAGGAAAACTACAGACCTGTATCCCTGATGAATATAGATGCAAAAATTCCCAACAAGATACTTTCTAACCGTATTCAGCAGCATATAAAAAAGATTATTCATCACAACCAGGTGGGCTTTATTCCAGGGATGCAAAGGTGGTTCAACATACGCAAGACCATAAATGTAATACACCATATTAACAGAAAGAAAGATAAAAACAGTATGATCATTTCAATTAATGTTGAAAAAGCATTCAACAAAATACAACATCCTTTCATGATTAAGGCGCTCAGTAAAATTGGCAGAAAAGAATCAACTGTTAGCATAATAAAAGTCATCTATGGAAAACCTATAGCTAACATTATATTGAATGGAAAAAAGCATAAAGCTTTTCCACTAAAAACTGCTACAAGACAAGGCTGACTACTTTCTCTGCTCCTAATCAGTACAGTACTGGAAGTCCTAGCCAATGTAATCAGATAAGAGAAGGAAATAAAAGACATTCCAATAGCGAAAGTAGAACTTAAATGATCTGTTTACAGATGACATGATTGTTTACATAGAAGACCCAATAGTATCCACAAAAAAAACTCCTCAAAGTAATAAATGCATACAGTAAAGTGGCAGGATACAAAATTAGCTTATAAAAATCTATAGCATTTCTATATACAAACAACAAGCAGACAGAGACAGAACTGAAGAAAGTAATCCTATTTACCATAGCCACAAGAAGTATAAGATACTTAGGAATAAAATTAACCAAGGAAGTCAAAGACCTCTATAAGGAAAACTATGAAAACCTTAAAAAGGAAATCAAAAAGGACACAAAAAAGTGGAAGGATATCCCATGTTCCTGGATTGGCAGAATTAATATAATCAAAATGGCAATCCAACACAAATTTATCTACATATTTAATGCAATTCCTATAAAATTACAAGAAACATTCTTCACAGATCTAGAAAAGACAATTACAGAATTTGTCTGGAATCATAAAAGACCCTATATTGCCAAAGCCATTCTACACAAGAAGAGTGGAGTAGGGGGCATCTGACTTCCTGACCCCAAAATATATTACAAAGCTATGATAATAAAAACAGCAAGGTATTGGCACAAAAACAGACATGAGGACCAATGGAATAGAGTAGAGACCCCAGAAATAAACCCCAAAACATACAGCCAACTCATCTTTTTTTTTTTTCTTTTCTTTTTTTTTTTTTTTGGAGAGATTTTTGCTATAGGGCGCGTGTGCTCGCCAGACAGACAGAGAGAGACAGAGAGGCAGAAAGCAGGAAATCACCCCCCAGGGGGGATGGCCACGCCGCAATCCCTTCTCCTCCATTCTCCTCTCGGGATCTTGGGCACGCACGCACACGCGCCCGGCGTGAGTCAGCCAACTCATCTTTGACAAAGGGTACCAGTCAATTCAGTGGGAAAAGGAAAACCTTTTTAGCAAATGGTGCTGGAAAAACTGAGTATCCACCTGCACAAAGATGAATCTGAACCCCTATCTGTCACCATTAACAAAAATCAACTCACAGTGGATCAAAGATCTAAACCTAAGACCGCAAATGATAAAACTACTGGTGGAAAACACTGGGGAAACTCTGGGAGACATTGGGGTAAGCCAAGATTTCTTTTTTTTTTTTTTTTTTTAAGAGGTTTTTGCTATAGGGCGCGTGTGCTCGCCAGACAGACAGAGACAGACAGAGAGAGAGAAAGCGAGAAATCACCCCCCAGGGGGGATGGCCATGCCACAATCCCTTCTCCTCCATTCTCCTCTTGGGATCTTTGGCACACACACACGCGCGCCTGGCGTGAGTTTAAGCCACCGGGTCCGGGACGCGAACCGCAGTCAACTACATGGGAGTCCAGCGACATGGCCATTACGCTAACTGCTGGTCCCAAGATTTCTTAAGTAAGACCTCCAAAGCACAGGCTATAATCCCCAAAATAGACAAGTGGGATTACATCAAATTAAGAAGTTTCTGCACAGAAAAGGACACAGTCACTAGTGTGAATTGACAACCTTTAGAATGAGAGAGAATATTTTTAAACTGTGCCTCAGGTAAGGGATTGATAACCAGAACACACAGGGAACTCAAGCTGCTTACCTGGGAAGAAAAAAGATTAACCCAATTAAAAGATGGGAAAATTAGATGAATAAACAACTCTCTAAGGAAGACATACAAACAGCCAAAAAGCATATGAAGAAATGTTCAACATCCCTCATCATAAGGGAGATACAGATCAAAACCACAATGAGATACCACATAACCCCAGACAGAATGGTGAAGATTAAAAAAAGAAATAAAAAAAAAAAGATAAATGCTGGAGGGGATGCAGTGAAAGGGGAACACTCCCACACTGTAGGTGGGATTATAAATTGGTCCAACCACTGTGGAGAACAATATGGAGGTTCCTCAAAGACCTTCAGATAGAACTACCATATGATCCAGCAATTCCACTCCTGGATATCTACCCCAAGGACAGGAGAGCACTCAGTCAGAAAAGCACTTGCACATCTATATTCATTGCAGCCTTATTCACGATTGCTAAGACATGGTCCCAATGCAAATGTGCACAAACAGATGAATGGATTGAAGAAGTATGGCACATATACTCCATGGAATACTGTTCAGCCATAAGAAACAACAAGGCCCTGGAATTTGATAGAAAGAGGATGAAATGGGAGATCTATTGCTGAGTGAAGCAAGTCAGGCTATGAAAGAGAGATATTGTATGTCTCCCCTTAACATGTACTGATTGTAAGTACTCAATGACAGAGACTGAAAGACTGGAGGACAACCAAGCATTAAAAGTTGTTATAAAGGGAACCAGCAGTTAGTGTAATGGCTATGTCGCTGGACTTCCACGTAGTCGACCACGGTTCGCGTCCCGGACCCGGTGGCTTAAAACTCACGCCGGGCGCATGTGCGTGCGTGCCCAAGATCCTGAGAAGAGAATGGAGGAGAAGGGATTGTGGCGTGACCATCCCCCCTGGGGGTGATTTCTTGCTTTCTGTCTCTATTTCTCTCTCTGTCTGTCTGGCGAGCGCACGCGCCCTATAGCGAAAACCTCTCCAAAAAAAAAAATAATAATAATAAAAGTGACCTGGAGCCACAGGTCTAAAAAAAGATAAAAATAAAAATAAAGTTGCTATGAACACTACAGCCAAAGTGGGAAGAATGGGGGAGGGTAAAAGCATAGGAAAGGAAATTTGAGGGGGAAATAGAGAGGTAAGGCATTTGTGTAACACAGATATGGTTTATTATTTGTTGATGAGGATATGCGTATGTTCTCTACTGTGATGGACTGAGGTGTGTGTCATGCTGGGTAAAGTCTTTTTACAATCTAAATGATGTATAGTGATTAAATGTATAAATAATAATTACAATTAATAAATTAAAAAATATTTTAAAAAAAGAACTACTGAGAGAGGAGGTGTATGTGTGGGCAGTAGGATAAGCCCCAAGTCAGTAAAGGGCTCTGGCTCATTTTCCCTTCCATAGTTTTTGAGTTCTGTCTAAGAGTCTTCTAACATGGAAGCCCAAGGCAGTTTACCAAAGAAAGGAACCCAATTTGGAAAAGATCCCAAAGAAAGCAACCTCTAAGAATACACAAGTGCAGCAGTGGATCAGGATACAGGATGGCTAAGAGCCCACTCTTGGAGTCTGGCAGGTAAGTTGGCTTCAGCACTTACTAGCTGGCCATGTGGTCGCTGGCCAGTTACCCACCTCTCTGAGCCTCTTTTCCCATCTGTATAATGAGGATTATGCGACCAGCAGATGGCATAACAGTTACATCACTGGGCTCCCACATGGCTGACCATAGTTCAAGTCCCAGACCCAGTGGCTCGAAAATCACGTTGGGTACGTGTGTGTGCATGCCCAAGATCCTGGGAAGAAAATGGAGGAGAAGGGATTGAGGCATGGCCGTACTCCCAGGGAGTGATTTCTCACTTTCTCTCTCACTGTCTCTGTCTTTCTCTTCAGTGAGTGCATACTCCCTAAGGCAAAAACCTCTTAAAAAATAAAATAATGAGGATTATGTAGCATCTATACCTAGGCATGTTGAGGAATCAATAACAAATTGTATGTTAAGCTTGGCAGCCTAGTCCTAACTACAGGGTAAGGCCTGGTGCCCATTTGATAAATTTTCAGTGCCTTTTAAGTGATTACTAGGAGAATAAATGAAAAAAACCCTTGATCTGAAGATTTTCTATCTTTTATATCATGATTCACACATCAAGCTTCTTGAATGAGTCAATGTCAATTTCTAACAACTGGATATAAACTTTAGGCAGTCTGGTTTGAATTTATGGATTTCCCCGGAAACTCAATGTTTCACTAAAGGCCTCACATCTAGTGTAATAGGCAGACCAAAGCAGATAACCACCTGGTCAGGCTCTCTGGTGGCTCCTGCCCTTACCCTGCTTTCATCACAATCTGTCCTTTATCTGCTCATTGGTCTCCCTTGAGCCATAAGGGGGACTTTCATTACATAGGGGCTGATTCTCTCTTATATTCTGGCCCAGAAATTCTAGTTAAGTGTTGTCTGAGTCCTGCCACCTGGTTCTTTGACATGACCACAAACCAAAAGTGAATTGATCAAGTTTCTTCTGGCTTTGGAGTCTTCCTCCACAGAGAGGGCCTGGGCAGTCTGTTTTCAGGTACTCTTTGTGGTGGTGGCAGGAGGAACAGGAAGGGTGTGGGTGCCTCATGGTGTCTATATTCTGCCTCATCCCTCCCAGGAGAGACCACTGTGGGCAGAGAAGCTCAGGGAGGATCAGGTGTCCTAGAAGCACCTGAGGGATCCAAGCTACATCAAGCAGAAGCAGAGCTATGGTTGTGGCACTGTGGACATTGTCTGGGCAATGCTACTCATTTTGTCGTGTGACCATTCTCCTACTAGCTCTCATGTTGGCCTGCTATGACTATTCTTGCATGAGCTTAACAAGGCAGAAGATGAAAAGAGTATTAGCTGAGGCAAACATGGCAATTAGAGAACACTATGGCCAACAAAATGTAGAAGTATCAAGAGTGGTGCATCCCCAGCCAGACTTGCTAATACCCCCTAGAAGAGATGTCCTTGTGGTGACACCTTGGCTGGCTCCCATTGTGTGGGAAGGGACTTTCAACATCGACATACTAAATCAGCAGTTTCAACACCAGAACGCCACCATTGGATTAACTGTGTTTGCCGTAAAAAAATACATAATCTTTCTGAAGCTGTTTCTGGAAACCGCAGAGACATACTTCATGGTGGGACACAGAGTGAACTACTACATCTTCACTGACCAACCTAAACACGTTCCACAGATCCTGCTCCAAAAAGGAAGGCAGACGGTCATTCTCAGGGTCCAGAGCTATGTCCGCTGGCAGGACATCTCCATGCACCGCATGGAGGTGATCAGCATCTTTTCCCAGAGGCGCTTCCTCAAGGAGGTGGATTACCTTGTGTGTGCAGATGTGGACATGAAGTTCAACGACCACGTGGGCGTGGAGATCCTCTCCTCCTTGTTTGGAACCATCCATCCTGCATACTTGGGGTCCCCACAGGGTTCCTTCCCCTATGAACGCCGGCCTCAGTCACAAGCCTATATTCCAAAGGATGAGGGGGATTTTTATTACATAGGGGCTCTATTTGGAGGGTCAGTGCCAGAGGTGTATAGGCTCACCAAGGCCTGTCATAAGGCAATGATGATTGACAAAGCTGGTCTCATTGAGGCCAAATGGCATGAGGAGAGCCACTTGAACAAGTACCTACTTCACCACAAACCCACTAAGGTCCTTTCCTCTGAGTACATGTGTGATCAGTTCCTGCTGTACGTTATGTGGGCCAAGCAGCTGGTGGGCTCACCCTTCATCGTAAAGAAGATGAGAGTTATGGTCTTGCCAAAGAATAACTCAAAAATGCAGACTGATGAAGGACACGTCCAGAAAGGGTTCAGTGAGGAATAATGGTCAGACAGCTTTAGTCATCCTCCTGGCATGCTATCCTAATTTAAAATCAGTTGTATAAGAAAGGGTACAATTCCACCTCTTTTTTTTTGCCTGGCTGAGAAAAATTGCTGATATGTCTCACCATCTCCCCAAATTTAGGCAGGTTTAATTTCATTTCCACTCCCTTTGCCACACACACATTTAAGCAGGTCTGAAGTCTGGGCTCAGGCATAAGTTCCTGCTCCCTCCTGGAGCTTCTCACTTGTTCTCTTAACACCTTTCAGGATGGAGAAGGTGAGTGTTTTCTGCCTGTCCTGCTGTACAAGGGTTTCAGAAAAATCTTTTCCCAAACAAGAAATGAGGCTCCTGGACACACAGTCTCCTGCCTCCTGTGGCAGTCACACAAAACCTGCCCCAACTCTTGGCCAAGCAGATGAATTCATGGCCTAGTTTTCAGATTCCTTGTAAAAAAAATGAAAGATCCTTTGGAAGCAGCAGGTGGTGAGGTAGTTAAAACACTAGAATCCCACATGGTTAACAGCGTTTTGAATCCTGGACCTGGTGGCTTGATAATCATGCCAGGCACATGTGTGTGCCTGCCCAAGATTCTGGGAGGAGACAGAGAAGAGGGGATTGAGGCATGGCCACTCTCCCCACCTGGGAGATGATTTCTCACTTTCCCTCTCTCTGTCTCTCTGTCTCTCTCTCTGGCAAGTGCATGTGCCCTATGTAAAAGCCTACCCCCCCAAAAAAAAATCAGAAGGAACCAAATGCTAGAGAAAATAAAATTAACACTAAGTAGCATGGAGAATATCAAGAGACTTGGAATTAAAAAAAAAAAAAGTTGAATGGTCCCTTCGTGTATATGTGTACATATGTAGGTATGTATCCATGTATAGACATATGTATTATTGCCAAAGGGCACATGTGGTTACCAGAGAGAAAGAAAGAACCCCACAATGGGGCATAGTCATTCCATAATACTCTTTATTTCCCCACCCTAGGAGGATTTGGGGCACTCAGGTACATGTGCCTTGCATGGTTTTGAAGCCACTGGGTCCAGAACTTGAATCGTGCAGTCAGCCATGTAGGATCCAACTACCTTAACCACCATGGCTTTGGTGGCCCCTACTTTGTCTTTTTAAAAAACAAATTATTATTTTTTTAGAATAGTTACTAGTTTGCAGGAAAATACATAGAATTTCCCTAACTACCCTCGCACATTCTCCCTATGCACAGTTGCTATGGTAATTAACCTCTTGCATTAGAGTAGTACAGTTGTTACAACTGATAAGCCAATATTGATATATTGAATGAACTAAAATTTCATTGCTTAAATTAGGCTTCAAGGAGCAGTAGAGTGGTGAAGTTGTAGAACACAACATTCTGCAGGGCAGATCTCCATGGGAAGGTTGCCAGTTTGTGGCTGGAGATCTCCTTGAGTTCACTAGGCACGTGTGTGTCCATGTTACTGGTTGACTGAGGCTACAGTAGACAGACTAGAGCATTAGACCCTATCGGGGGTACTATATCTTTGTCTCTTTCCTTCAATCATGGAATAAATCAACTTAAAAAAAATTAGGAGACGCTAGCCAGTGGCATGAGGGTTGAGGTGGCTGGATTCCACATGACTGATTGCATGGTTCGAGTCCTGGACCCAGCAGCTTGAAAAACATATCAGGTGCATGTGTGTACATGCCCAGATCCCAAGAGGAGAATGTAGAACAAAGGATTGCTGCGTGATCATCCCCCTTGAGTAGTGTTTTCTTGTGGAGAGCAGCCAGTCTGAGAAAACATGTGACCTTTACCACCATGCAGTATTAGGTATGGGTATCAACAACAACAGGAAGATAACCAATGACAACAGGAAAATAGGGTTTTTGTATGTAAATGCTTCTCAATAGCCATTACTAGAGTAACTCATGGAAGCGCATTTTTGCATGCATCTAGAGGTCACGTGTTTTCTCAGACTGGCTGCTCTCCACACTTTCTCACTTTCTCTGTCTCTGTCTCTTTCTCTCTTTGGCAAGCACATGCCCCTACCACAAATGAACAACAACAAAAATTAGGCTTTGGGACCAGCAGGTAATATGGTGGTTAAGGTGCTGGACACTGCCACATGGCCAACCATGGTTCAAGTCCCAGATCTAGTGGCTTGCTTTCTCACTTCCCCTCTCTCTGTCTCTCTCTCTCTCTGGTCAAATTAAAATAAATGAATAAATGATTTTTTTTTTGGAGAGGTTTTTGCTATAGGGCGCGTGTGCTCGCCAGACAGACAGACAGAGACAGAGAGACAGAAAGGGAGAAATCACCCCCCAGGGGCGATGGCCACGCCACAATTCCTTCTCCGTTCTCCTCTTGGGATCTTGGGCACGCACGCACACGCGCCCGGTGTGAGTTTTAAGCCACTGGGTCCAGGACTCGAACCGCAGTCAACTACGTGGGAGTCCAGCGACATAGCCATTATGCTAACTGCTGATCTCATTGAATAAATGATTTTTAAAAAAATAAATGATTATTTTTTAAAAATTAGGCTTTATTGTTTGTGCTACATACATTCTATAGATTTTTTTTTTTTTTTTTTGAGAGGTTTTTGCTATAGGGTGCATGCGCTCGCCAGGCAGACAGAGAAAGACAGAGAGACATAAAGCAAGAAATCACCCCTCAGGGGGGATGGCTACACCGCAATCCCTTCTCCTCCATTCTCCTCTTGGGATCTTAGGCATACACGCACACACGCCCGGCGTGAGTTTAAGCCACCGGTTCCAGGATTCGAACCACAGTCTACTATTTGGGAATTCAGTAACATAGCCATTACGCTAACTGCTGGTCCCTACATTCTATAGATTTTGACAAATGTGCAATTACTTCCATTCACCAGTACAGTATCATACAGAATACATTCACTGCGCTAAAATCTTCTGTTTCTACCTATTCATCCTGTTTCCCTCTTCCTGAAGCCATGACAACCACTGATTTTTTTTTTTTTTTTTTTGAAGAGGTTTTTGCTATAGAGCGCATGCGCTCGCCAGACAGAGTCAGACAGAGAGACAGAAAGCGAGAAATCACCCCCAGGGGGGATGGCCTCGCCACAATCCCTTCTCCTCCATTCTCCTCTCAAGATCTTGGGCACACACGCACATACACCCAGCGTGAATTTTAAGCCACCGGGTCCGGAACACGAATCATGGTCGACTATGTGGGAGTCCAGCGACATAGCCATTACTCTAACTGCTGGTCCCAACCACTGAATTTTTAAAAAATTATTTGTTTTAGTAGCTCTATAGCTCATTTCTTTTTATCACTGAAGATTATTGAATTATACAGGTGGACTGTAGTTTGTTTATGCATTCACCTATTGAAGAACATCTTTGTTGCTTTCTGGTTTTGGCAATGAATAATACAGATCCTATAAGCATTTGCATGACAATTATGTGTGGACATTGATTATTTAATTTTTTTTTTTTTTTTTGAGAGGTTTTTGCTATAGGGCATGTGAGCTCGTCAGAAAGAGAAAGGCAGAGAGACAGAAAGTGAGAAATCACCCCACCTCCCTCAGGGAATGGCCACACTGCAATCCCTTCTCTTCCATTTTCCTCCCGGGATCTTGGGCACACATGCACCCAGCGTGAGTTTAAGCCACCAGGTCCGGGACTCGAACCACAGTCGACTACATGGGAGTCCAGTGACATAACCATTACGCCAACTACTGGTTCTGATTATTTAAATTTTAATTTCTTTCTTTCTTTCTTTCTTTTTTTTTTTCTTTTAAGGTTTTTGCCATGGGGCACACGCATTCGCCAGAGAGAAATAGAGACAGTGAGAGGGAAAGTGAAAAATCATCCCCGGGGGGTGGGGGGGGTGCCATAATCCTTTCTCCTCCATATTCCTCCTGGGATTTTAGGCACACATGCATGCGCACATACCTGGCATGATTGTCAAGCCATATGCTCACCAGTTAGGCTGTCCTCTAAATATGACAGGCCAAGAAATGTGGTATGAGGGGGATGAAGAAAAGAATGAGCCAGATGACTAATAGGGCAGTGGTGGTCTTTCCGTGGCCTTGGGATTATAATCTGTCCTTCCCTTTTGGAGATGGTTGTTTGACACCATCTGGCATTACTTTTATACTCTTTTCCTGGAGTCCCAGACATCACTGGTTTGGGGTTGGATTTGACTGTGGTGCTCGCTGCAGAGTTCTAGAAGGCTGGCAGCAAAGAACAGATTGCACAGGGCATGGGGATATTTTAATCTAACGTTTAGCTTTTAACTCTTTTTCTCTATATTTTAAGGTTTCTAGTAAAGAATATATCATTGAATATTGCATTTCTATCTATTATAAAACTGGTGCCTTTTAGAGTGTTTAGATCATATTTTGATTTGAGTATACTTGTTTTGTCTCTATCATTTCTACATGGGTCTATTTTTATATTTATCAAATTCTCTTTTTGCCTCATGTCTCTAAATCACTGTAGGATAGTTATAAAAACTGTTTCATAATTGAAAATTGTAGCATGTTTGCCAATTTTGTACTTGTTCCTATTTTTAGTTATCTGATCAATCTAGGTGTCTCCTCCATTCTGAGAGACTTTCCAAAATGTAACTGCTGCCTCTCTCACAAGTAGATGGCATCAGATATAATCTGGAACCATATATAAAGGTGCAGAGAAAGGTAAAGCTATTAGAACACATAGGACCTATCTTTATATATAAAATTCAGTTTTGAAACATGGATACAAGTAGTCATTTACAATATATTTTCAACCTTCTGCCTGAAACTGCAGAGAATCTTTTGTTCTGTCGGCAGTGGGCAGAAATGAGAATTTTTCCTTACTGTCCTAGTGCAAAATTTAGTCTTTTGTATGCTCCCTTTCTGAGCAGAGCTTACATCTTAAAATAAGCAAACATGGGCACTCACAAACACAGAGGCCAAAACCAGCTCCATTTGCAATCATGCAATGATGAAGCTTTGAGAATTTGCTCAGCAACTACTAGAGAAAAAGAAAACTAGTTCTGCGTATAAAATCATTTAGTGAAGGACCCATAATCCCATTTCCCCTAAATTATCTTCAGCTTTTCTAAACATGTATATTGTGGGGGAGAAACCCCACATAAGTCAGTCACCAGCAAACTCCTTTAGTCTGCCTTTGAATAGCTTACCTAAGAGGCAATAAGGCTTGCTCCTTCTCTGCCCTTAAAATTTTTGGTATCTTAGCAGGTACAATGAAGTCTTTGGCTGCATAATTTGATGCTTTCATCTCTTTTTAATTTTTTTTTGTCTTTTTATAAACTTCTTTCAAAAATTTTCAAAGGGATCAGTAGTGAGAACAGATCTGCCTATAAAAGCATGGGGGGGAGGGGCGGGTAGAAACTTCCTTTGCTAGGAAGTGGCATGTGCTAAATGGCTTATTCTGACTTCAGCCCTGGCGTTTGACGTGGTGCTTTAGCAACCCCCTAAGGTAGGTTAAGTACGAAAACTACCCCCCTTGGCCCAGTGCCTTCTCACCTGGGTACACAGAATAATCAGTAGCTAGCCTCTTGTTTTTCCAGGGCTGTGTGTGTGTGTGGGGGGGGGGGGGGACGTGCAGGAATAGTTAGTAGGTTGCCTTGGAGAGTCTTCTGAAGTGCAGTGCTACTTCAGGCCTGAGAAAGTGCGGAGGGAGTGGCCTGGGTCTTCGTGCCCTGCCTGATATCAAGAGAGAGAGCAGGGTACAAGCCCACATCTGTGCTGTGCCTTAAGCAACAAACATTTAGAAACTAGTTGAAGCTCAAAGTTAGGTTGTGTAGTATCAGTATCATGTGGATGGTGGACATATTTGCTCCTAAAGTACAAGTCGTATACATCTTGTTATATATGCCTATATGTATTTAGAAGTAAAGTACGGACCGAGAGGGACTCTAGTGTCACACATTATTTCTCAACCTGTTCAATTACCTCAGCAACTACCCAAAGGACAGAGTGAAGCTTTTTTTTTTTTAATTAATTAATTTACATTTAATCACATCTTTACAGTGTACAGCATTTCTTTTTCCAGCACATATACTATGCATGTCAGTCAACCCAAAGATATTACTCTATAACATATCATCAAATACCTTCTCATTCTTTTGTCAATTAAGTTTATTTTTACTTGTTTTTTCCTTCCCTTTTCCTTTCTCTCCCTTCCATACTAAACTTTTTTCCACATTTTATTGATTCACAAAATATCTTAAACTAAAAATATGGATAAAGCTAGAATCTAGTGACAAGTGCACTGTAATTTTCTTCTGAAACAGTTTTAAAATTAATTAATTTACATTCATTCCCTGAGTGTCATCACAGCATACAAAGTGTGATTTCCTATCCAGAATATACTGCATAGTGGCTTAATCGTGCATGTTATCATCAATAATTTTCCATTTCTAGTTTATATATATATGTATATATATATATATATATATATATATATATATATATATAATTACCCCTATTTCTCACCCTCTGCCATTTCCCACCCTCCTCCCACACTATCTCAGGTGTCCACAGTTGTTTTTCATTCCTTTTCCCCCCACATTTTGCTGATTCACACAATTTCTTAAATAATCTAACTACTTTCAATAGCAAGTTCAGCTGGGATATACACATCTGTGAATATATGTCTGACTTTAGGCATGAAACTCTGAGTAGAATGAATATACTATAAGGCAGCACCTAACTGATGATATATAGCTTACTACAGTCATTAAATAGGTATTTTTTAATTTCAAGAAAAGCAGTTTTAGCTTTAATAAATCAAAGAAATGCTAAGAAAAATTGCTTAAAACTTAAAGCCAGGAAACAGGTTAGGCTTCTGTTCAAATAGTAGGTACAGCAGCTCAAGACAGGACAAAAAATCTTTAAAACTGGAAAAGAAAGCCTAGAAGAAAATCAGCAATGTTTTAGTCAAAAGTCATAAAATTCTATTTCACCAGTTCAGTCTCATGTACTTTTATTTAACTTTATTTATTTTTAATTTGACCAGAGAGGAACAGAATGAGAGAGAGAGAGAGAGAGAGAGAGAGAGAGAGGAAGCAAGCCAGGTCCGGGACTCAAACCATGGTCTGCCACATGGGAGTCCAGCACCCTTAACCACCATGCCACTTGCTGGCCCCACAGTCTCATTTGCTGGCCCCACAGTCTCATGTATTTGATCTATCTTCTGTTGTGGTTTGATATTCCTGATTAAATTTTGGGATATAATATTCGATTCCAGACTTGTCCCTACAATTAAGCTGGCCATTTTCTTAGTTTTTGAACTTTTATTTCTGTATGTCTGTATTTAATTTTCCTGGTATAGCACTCACTTGAGAACTTATTGGAGATCTGGTCTGGTGTTGGTTAATTCTTTCAGGTTTTGTGTATCTGAGAATGTTCTTGTCTTTTCTTCCCATATGAAAGATAATCTTGGTGGGTACAGTATTCTTGGTTGAAATTGCTTTTCCCTTAACACTTTGAATATATTTCCCCATTCTTTCTTCGCTCACATTGTTTCCGATGAGAGGTCTACTGTTGGCCTGATGGGCTATCCTTTGTAGGTAATTTGACACTTCTCTCTCGCCAATCTTTTTTTTTTTTTTTTTTGGAGAGGTTTTTGCTATAGGGCGCGTGCGCTCGCCAGACAGACAGAGAGAGACAGAGAGACAGAAAGCAAGAAATCACCCCCCAGGGGAGATGGCCACGCCGCAATCCCTTCTCCTCCATTCTCCTCTCGGGATCTTGGGCACGCACGCACACGCGCCCGGCGTGAGTTTAAGCCACCGGGTCCGGGACTCGAACCACGGTCGACTACGTGGGAGTCCAGCGACATAGCCATTACGCTAACTGCTGGTCCCGTCTCTCTCGCCAATCTTAGTATCTTGTCTTTGTCTGTGGTTTTGGTCAATCTGGCTATAATGTGGCTTAGAGAAGATCTTCTTGGGTTGATTCTATTTGGGGTCCTTTGTATTTCTTGGGACTGGATCTTTGAATGCCTCTCTAGGTTTAGAAATTTTTCTTCCAGGATTTTATGGAATAGATTATCAATGCCCTTATGAGTCTCTTCACCTTCTGGGATACCAATTATCTGGGTGTTTGGACATTTGATGGTATCTAGTATTTCTCATATATTATTCTCATTTTTGGGGGCAATTTTCTCAGTCTTTGTGGTAAATTTTTCTAGTCCAGCGATTCTATCTTCCACATCTGAGATTCAATTTTCTGTATGATCTAGTCTGCTTTTCATACTTCCAAGGGAGGTTTTGTCTTCCTGTATTATAGCCTTCATCTCTAACAGGTCCATTTGATTCTTTTTTATAGTGTGTATTTCCTCTTAGATCTTGCAAGAATTTCCTTACCTCCTGGAACTCATCAGCTCATTTCTCCTGCCTCTTCTGCAATTTATTGTCTCTCTTCTCTTCCATCTCTGTTAGCTATAAATATTCTAAATTCTTTATCTGACATTTCCATGAGTTTCATCATACTGTCTGAGGATAAAGGAGAGTTATTCTTTTCCCTAGGAGGAGAGGTATTTTCTTGCTTTCCCATATTTCTTGTGACCCTGCAGTGATTTCTAGTCATCTGATGGATGGTGCGTTTCTTCCTAAATCTTGAAGTTCAATCTGAGCATTCAGAGGCATGCATGTGGAGATGATCTGCAATCTATCTTCCTTCCCATTTTCACTTTTTGTGCATCAGATTCAGTGGGAATAGAGGAATATTCTGACCATAATCATATTCAGATGTTTGGATCCTGTTCACTTGGACCTGTCTAGACACTTAGTGCATAGAGGCCACTAGAAATGAATCTGGAGGAAGAAATATCAGCAGAAAATCTTCATTTTTGATCAAGGAAAGCTATATTTCACAGCTCAAGTTCAGTATCCATCTCAAGATGGGCCTGGCCTGGATTTTGCTTTTCCCACTAGAAATGAATCTGGAGGAAGAAATCTCACCAAAATCTTCAGTTTGGGTCAAAGAAAGCAATATTTCACAGCTCAAGTTTGGTATCCATCTCAGGATGTGAAACTTTTTTTTTTTTAAGTGCCATCAAATATACATAAAAGTATTTGTATTATTGATTTTTGTTTTTCAAAGATATATGACAGAATCCTTAAAAAAAAATCCCTTTCTCTGAGTAAGGGAATTTTAAAAAATAACTTTCCAAGAACGATTTTGCCTGTAGTATAGAAAAGCTATAGAACAAATAATCTAACCTCCGTGTCAGTTTAGATGCCAGGCCCAGGCTGGCTGCCCAATGAACAAGAGCTGAAGCTGCCACGCTTTGTTTTTTTTTTTTTTTTTTTTTTTCTTGACCACAGAGCTCGTGACCCTGGGAGCTGTCTACTTCCCAGCACAGATGAGACCTTCTCTCTCGTGCTCTTTATTTCTTCCTCACTCTTAATTCCCATCAAGCACTGTAAACCTCTTTGGAGATAGTCTCTGTGTCTTGCCTGGTGAGCGATCCTCATCTTCCAGCTCCATCAAGTGGGTGAGTGGATCTGGGTGACCAGTCTTTCATGAGTGAGTACAGTGTGCCAATCACATCATCTCTGTTTGTAGAGTACAGTGCATGCAAACTTAGACTTCTGTTCAGTTTGGCTGGAACATCAGTGGAAAAAAAAAATTTTTTTTTAATTAAATCCTCCCTTTTTCATCCATAGGAGAACATAGCCAAGCCAAAAACCTCCTTTTTTTCACTCAAACCCCAGTGAAGAAACAGCAGGCCTAAAGCCTTGTTTAGGCAATTTTCCCCTAGTCTTGCCATTTAGAAATTCAGAGTTATCCAGTTTTTTAATGCAGTTTCACTGATTTTTAGCTTTTGTGAATGCAAAACATATGTGTTCACAAAGACAAGAATCACAACTGGAAAATTCTTAAGGATGAAAAATTTTATAGAAAAATGGAAGGAGAGGCTCCAGTATTTATAAGCATAGGTATTAGAAGATATAATTGAATTTGTGTACCACAAAAGATGAAAATCATTTCAAAAGAGATATAAAGAAAAAATTAATATATAATCTAGTTTAACTAAAAACAGTGATGGATTTTTTTTTTTTTTTCTTTTTAAAGCAGTTAAAAAGTGATCCCGTACATAAGCCAGATGGTGGCATAACAAAGAGATTCAGAATTTGTCTATCCTACCCTAGAAACAGAACCAGACAGTTTTAGTTCTGTCCAACAGTCTCGAATTGGCATGTCACCCATTTTAGGTTCCTCTCTCCCATGTTTAAGGAAATTGTTTTGTAAGTTTGTTTGGCTATTAACATCAATACAGAAATCAGGGGAGGAAATCCATGTGGATCGAGTGTCGTTCGAAAACTATCTTCTCAACAAGGAAAGTAAACCAACTGAAATGAGCAGCTTGGTGATAGGCCCCTGATTTCTTGAGTTTAACAGATGAAGTTAAGAGCTAAATGAGGAGGGACCAGCAGTTAGTGTTATGGCTATGTCGCTGGACTCCCATGTAGTCGACCGTAGTTCGAGTCCTGGACCTGCTGGCTTAAACTCACGCGGGGCACGTGTGCGTGGGTGCCCAAGATCCTGAGAGGAGAATGGAGGAGAAGGGATTGCAGCATGGCCATCCCCCCTGGGGGGTGATTTCTCGCTTTCTGTCTCTCTGTCTCTTTCTGTCTTTCTGGCTAGCGCATGTGCCCTATAGCAAAAACCTCTCCAAAAAAATAAAAAAACAAAGAGCTAAATGAGGCAGTGGCCAAGATAAGAAAGTAGGTGGGCATCCATCCCCATGCCCATGTACTCAGGTTGGGGAACAAAGTCAACACAGAGGCGTGCCAAAGAACCACAGAAAACGAGTGTCCTAGGAACACACCCTGAGTTTATAGGGGCTACCTATCAGAGTCACACCAATCAGATCATTCCAAAGGAAGCATGGTTCTATAGAAAGTCTCAGTGGGTTAGCCTCCCTTTGACTGAGAGGCAGCAATAATGGTAGGGAAGCTGAGTGAATATGGTCAATGTCAGAGCCTAGAATAAGCAGCAGAAACTGATGATGAGTAAATTTACCAGATGGTGCTCATGTGGCTTTAGGCTTTGCCTTCAAAGACTTTAGTTTAGTCAAGTCTCTTCTTGGTTCCTTTGCTTTCCTTCCCATGAGTCCTACAGGCAGATATACTGGATGACAAGGAGAGTATTTACAGGGCTTTTGGTTGTAGTGCCTTCATTCTTTCCACTTTGGTATTTGAGTTTTCTCATCAGCCCTGATTTGGACAGCCCCTTTGGTTGCTATGAAGAAGGAAGTGGGCATTTCTCCACTTGGGGGTAGGGTATCACCTCTGGGAGACAAGGGCAAGATGCCCCACTTGTCTGATCCCTTCGAAGTCAGCTCTCCAGTTTGTCTAAGGGCCCCAGAAGTGTGGCAGTTGAAAAGAGACATTTGGCAAGAGGTCTTTGAGACTACTGGTAACTAAAGATAGATGTTAGGGCTGCTAGCCTTCTTGGCGCTGGGGGCTCTCAGCAGAGAGTCTGTGAACATGCCCAAGGAAGTGAACCAGCTTCGGTGCCATGGCTGAGATGCAGTGTGGTGAAGTTCGGGCCTACAAAACATTAAAGGGCAGGTGGAGGGAGCTTGTGACCACATTGAGTCTAGCAAAAACTTCATTCAGGTCTTTTAAAGGTGGAGTAAGTAAAAGGTGGTCGCAGTGAGGATCATCTATTCAGTGTCCTAAGCAGGAAAATAAACAAGCCATCACTTGCTTCTCCTCTGACTCCAACTCCAAGGTCTCATACATGGGAAAGCAGACCTGGATCTGAATGGTGCCTTCCACAGGGTTGAATCTCTCTTCTTTTACTCACTGGTTTGATTCTTCAGTGGAAGTGGCCAAATTTTAGCCAAAGATACCATTCAGTTCAAAGCTCATAGAACTACTGTTGAAAGTCAGTTTGAGTGTGGAGCTAGACACTGAGAGAGAGAAGGGTTGGGATAGGGGAGAAAGAAGGGTTGGGGTGGGGGTTGAGGTGGGGGGAAGGCATTCCCATGCAGCAAGTTTTCAAAAAAGCACATTTTCAGCGTAAGAATTGCACTGCAGTTGAGTGGTCTAGCCCCCAGGGGCTCAGACCAAGCATAAGTACTGGTAATCCATCTGCCTGCCTTGTCCTCTCCTTTCTTTGTTCCTCCTTCCTTCCCCAACTCAGCTCTGGGGTGACCCTGCCCTCTATTGGCAATAGCCATTGGCAGAAAATAAAGTGTCCCAGGAAAGGAAGGGATGAAAAAAAGCAGTGACTCCTCATAGGCCTACAGTTATCACCTTCTTTTAGCTACTTGTTGCCCTTTTGGGAGATTTCTGTTCATTGACTTTGATTAGCAGGTCAAAAGTGAACTGATGCTGCTCTCATGCAATAGGCTGCAATATATATTTTTTAAAAAAATACTCTAGCAAAGTTTTCTGTTTTAGTGTTTTGGTTTTTGTTTGGTTTTGTTTTGCTCATCCCCCTACCCCCTACCCCAGATACTCAGCTCTCTAAATTTCCCGTGGCATAAGGTAAGTAAACATTTGTGTGGTTGGCACACGATGCAGTGCTGTAAATAAGCACAACTCAACACTGGGCCATTTGAGAATCATTACAGATTTAAAGAAATACAACAGCATTCAAAGCACAGATAGGAGTCATGACAAGAAGCAGAGTCTGAGGTGCCATGGGAGGATCAGATAGAGAGGTAAGAAGGAACACAAATAAGAGAGAAAGAGAAAACACAATTCCAGTAGAGAGACCTCAGGAATGTGTTCATGACAGATGTACATCAATAGAGGAACTTTCCCAAGGCACTGCAGAGTAAAGCAGAGTTATAACAGGCGGACGACATCTGAACAGGGGAGTGGGACATGGTGGGAACACTGGGCTTCCAAAGCTTCACTGTGTGTGGAAATAGATGGGTTTGACTTTCCCAGAAAGGATCTTGGGCACTTGCACAGAGATGATCTCTCCCATCATTTCTGGAAAGTCCACGCTCACCATGTGGGACTCAATTAGCAGGTCAAAAGTGAACTGCTGCCACTCTCGTGCAATAGGCTGCGCAGAGTCTAGGAGCTCGGTGAGCTGGTAGGAGCACCTTGAGCAGGATGTGGGATTTTTTTTCTTTTGCATGCAATGATATGATAGAATTCCTTGATGTAGTTCATTTGAAGTTCATCAAGTAATTTTTAAATTTTTCATCCTATCCACTAGAATAATGCTGAAGAGTAGCAGTGCTTTCATGCACAGGAATTCCTGAGGGGTGATTCGGAGCCATCCAGACTCCTAAGAGAGGTGCCTCATTGGGACACACTGGCTGTACATCCAGGACTGTACATGCATGTGATACTCATTGAAAACCAGATCAGGGGTGAAGTAGAGCCTCCTGGAATTGACAGTGGTGAAGGACCACCAGCCCATGGCAAACAGCCCCATCCAGGAGTACTGAATGACTGCCATCCAGTCAGCTACGTGCAAGTTGCGGAAGCCAAGCAAGGCCTTTGCCCACTTGACCACATGTACAAGTTGCATCTCTCCCGATTCAGCGAGGCTAGAGAGCAAGGCTGCAAAGGAGACAGGCTGGTTGTTGTCATGTCCAGCACACACCACGCCTAGCTCAATGGCTTCCAGGACATTCAGGAAGCTGGGCTGACACTGAGAGCCTTCAATGTGTGACATCATAAGCCTCATTTATCGATGGTGCAATCATTTCTGCTCACACACAGTTCTGTTCCCCTCCAGCTGCTCTTTTGAAGAAGACTTTGCAGCTTCCACAAGTGAGCACTCCGTGGTGACATCCAGAAGTTTCATCCCCACAGATCAGACAAGTGTTCTGGGGTGGGAAGTCATAGTTGATGGGGCAAAACATGGTCCCTGGTCGTCTCCACATGCATGTCTCCATAAAGTCCAGAGTAGTTCTCCATCCAGCGGCCCATCTCGCTTTCGACACAACTGGGACCAGGACAGGGCATTCTGTTGCCACCACCAGGATACCAGACATCTGGTGCGGGGAAGTCACCTTCCTGGCCAGTTAACCCCTGAGGTGGCCAAGTGTAGCTACAGCCCCAGCCTCATCTGAGCCACCACTGTCAATCCCGCCACAGGCCCCATACAGTTGGTCTTCTTCAGCAGGGAAGAGCGTGTTCAAGGAAGAGGAGGCAGTGGCTGAGGGGAGCTGGAGCTGCATCCAGCGTCTGCACCCCCGCCATGCAGGCTCCCCAGGTCCCCATAGTGGCATTGGGTCATTGTGGACCCCCAGGAGCTGCCATAGTCCAGTGAGTTCTCCAGATCGATTCTGGCATGGAGATCGGCAGGTGGCAGTGGGGGTGCCGCCCAGCCAGAGCCAGGGGACAGTTATAGTAGTCGTGACTCTGGTATGCAGCTCCCTCTTCCAGTGGTCTGGACTTGTAGAGCGACAAGGTGGACTGCAGCCCGAGTGTCCCAGAGCTCCCTGCTTCTCCCAGAGCAGCCCGGGCTCTCACTGTCTAGCCCTTTGGCATAACCTCCTTTGAAAGGAGAATACTCAGCTGTCTCTTTGGTGACCTTTCCTGGGCTGTCGACTAGCAGAGAACCTTTGCCAGTGGGGCACTGGCAGTGGGACACACAGCAGGTGGACATCCCGGGAGCGGGGTGTACATGCAATCTCCCCAAAGCCATTCCCTAGGACTCAGGTGCTCCAATGCCAACACACCCAAGCCCATGGACACCGACACTGCTTTACAAAATTCCTTGGCATTGTCAGAGATGGCTGAAGTGTCCCCAAGGTAACTGTCCTTTGACGAAGTGGGACCCCAGAGGCCTCCCTCACTCTCCCACTGCAGCTGCCTTCGGATACTGCCTCCTGCTGCGGTGGCTGCGGCTGAAGGAATTGCATGGTGGCAGCCTCGCTCAGGGTGTCTTTTAGGTCATCGTAACTGCTGCTTAAGCTTGGGAAACTGGGGCCCAGCAAGAACACCATGGATGGGGCAGCAGAGTCATCCTCGGCTGGAGGTGCTGGTGGTTGCTGCGGCAGCCCGGTGCCAGCGGCCTCGGCAGCCCCAGGCTCTGGGACACAGCTGCTTTCGGGTGGCCCTCAGGAGCTGACTGCTGTTGTGAAAGCTGCTGTTCCTCGTCCAGGGCCAGGTAGGCTATGGGTCCTCTGCTCAGGGCTTGGGGCGAGTCATCGTCACCCCGCTGCTGCAGGGGGGTGGTTTTCTGCTGTAAAGGAGCACTGGGAGGTGTTATGGGGACCAGGTGCTTCAGGGTGCTGGGGGACCGGGTTTTGGATCACTTCGCGCACTCTCTGGAAGAGATTCAGGAAAGCTCCTTGATGGGTCTTGGACGGCGGCCTGGGGTAGACCCTCCGCAGAGCAAACTACCCCTCCATCCTTGAGCCTGGCTAAATCGTCCACCTAATTTCCTTATCCTGTCTCCCTTTTTCTAGAAGAATTCAACAGGCATGATGATGCGGTAGACGCTGCTGCTAGCTGCCCACCTGCCGGAAGCTCCAGGGAAAGAAACTTGCAGGAGCAACCCCAAGAAGCACTCTGACCGCCTCCAAGTTTCATGCAGAGGAAGACGCGCTGGGCACCATCCCTGCACGGTTCAGTCTTTCTAAATACAAGAAGGGTGGATACCAAAACTGCTGAAATCAAAGTGGAAAAAAAGAGAGGAATCCGCCTTCCAAACTGAGTGTCCACTGAAGCAGGTGCAAGTAAGAACTGGGTTATTTTCTTTCCATTTTTGTTTTGGCTTTTTCATTTCCTTCTGTTTTGTTTTGTTTTTGACTACTAAAGCCCTGACTGACTCTTCATCTTTTAATCTCTGGCTTTGCGCTCGGAGTTGGTGGGGGAGGGAGGCCAGAAAGAGGTGTAGAAGGTGCGAGATGATCAAAGAGGCTCTCCCTGCGTGCTTCCTAACCAGCCAGGACCTGGTTGCAATGCCGAAGCCGTTCCCCAGTCGCCCTGATTCCCCAAAGCCTTCTTTGCAACTTGCAGCTAGCTTCTCTGCTCTCAGCCAAAGGGAGTTAAGTGTCTGCAAACTCAGGGTGGCAGCGCTGGGCCACCGGGATGTGTGGGGGTGGGAGGATGTGTGTGAGGTTTGTGGGAAGGCTGGCGGAGAGTAGCCCACTAAGGCAGCTGCAGGAGCGGAGACCTGGGGGGGAAACGGGGGGGGAGGGGTTGGAAAGGGCAAAGGCAGCCATCAGTCCTACCCGGCACTTTTCTCCGGCACTTTTCTCGCTTCCTCAGAGTCTTTAGCAGCTTTGAAAAACTTCACCGAAGAGGAAAAGGCAGCTGGCGAGGGACCAGCCGTTAGCGTAATGGCTATGTCGCTGGACTCCCACGTAGTCCACCGCGGTTCGAGTCCCGGACCCGGTGGCTTAAAACTCATGCCTGGTGTGTGTGCGTGCGTGCCCAAGATCCCGAGAGGAGAATGGAGGAGAAGGGATTGTGGCGTGGCCATCCCCCAAGGGGGTGATTTCTCACTTTCTATCTCTCTGTCTCTCTCTGTCTGGCGAGCACATGCACCCTATAGCAAAAACCTCTCCAAAAAAGAAACCGCTGCACTACAAGAGCCATCGCTGTTGCCCAAGCCGGGCTGGGGCGGGCACTGTGTGTTCCTTCGGCTCTGGTAAGGCACTGAAGCTGCTAGCTCAGTCGTCCTTCCATCACCTCCTCTGCCTGCAGGGTTGCTCCTTTATTTTTATTTATTTTTGACGAGAGACATTTTTGCTATAGTCACGTGGACTCGCCAGAGAGACAGAGAGGCAAGAAGTGAGAAATTATTCCCCAGGAGAGGATGGTCACACTGCAATCCCTTCTCCTCCATTATCCTCTTGGGATCTTGGGCATGCACATATACCTGGCATGAGTTTTAAGCCACCGGGTCCAGGATTTGAACCACAGTCATCTATGTGGGAGTCCAGCTACATAACCACTACACCATCTGCTGGTCCTTTGCCCATTTTGTAATTGGACTTTTTTTTTTTTTTTTTTTCAGATAAGCTGCTGAGTTCCCTGTGTATTCTGATTATATCAGTCCCTTATCTGAGGCATAATTTGCAAATATATTCTCCCAGTCTGAGGGTTGCCTCTTCACCTTTAATTATTGTTTTCTTTCCTTTGGGAAAATTTTTTTAGGCTGATGTAGTCCCACTTGTCTATTTTGGGGATTATTGCTTGTGTGCGTGTGTGTGTGGGGGAGGGCTCTTATTACACAATTACACATGCCCAGTATGGACTCTGAAGGTATGAACATCTACATAGGAATGATTCTTCCCATATCAGTTAAGTCTTTGCCTACTCTGATGTCTCCAAGAGTTTCTCCTGTGTTTTCCAACAGTAGTTTTATAGCTTGAGGTTTTATGTTTTAGATCCTTAAACCATTTTGAGTTGATTTTTGTTCATGGTGATATGTAGGGGTCCAGTTTCATTTTTCTGCAGGTGAATATCCAGTTTTTCCAGCACTATTTGCTGAAGAGATTTTTCTTTTTCCCTTCTGGATTGTCTGGAGCTCTTTGTCAAAACTCCATTGGCGCCCTCTCCTCCCTCCTTTGGCCTCAGCCATGGCAGTAGGGGCAGCTGCAGCGGCCGCGGCCACGAATCTGAATGCGGTGAGGGAGACCATGGACGTTCTGCTTGAGATTTCAAGAATTTGGAATACTGGCTTAGATATGGAAACTCTGTCTATTTGTGTATGGCTTTGTGAACAAGGAATTAACCCAGAAGCTTTATCATCAGTTATTTATTTATTTTTTTTCTTTTTGGAGAGGTTTTCGCTATAGGGCACATGCGCTCGCCAGACAGAGACAGAGAGACAGAAAGCGAGAAATCATCCCCCAGGGGGGATGGCCACGCCGCAATCCCTTCTCCTCCATTCTCCTCTTGGGATCACGCACACTCGCCGGCGTGAGTTTTAAGCCACCGGGTCCGGGACGCGAACCGCGGTCGACTACGTGGGAGTCCAGCGACATAGCCATTACGCTAACTGCTGGTTCCCTATCATCAGTTATTAAGGAGCTTCGAAAGGCTACCAAAGCACTAAAGGCTGCTGAAAATATGACAAGCTGATTTTCTGGAGAAATGCTGATGAGCTATGTCAAGCTCTGCAGGAGGATTTGAAGACTGCATTTTAGTCAAGAATGTACAATGAAATGACTGCATGCGGCAGTGTAGAACAATTTTCCTTTTTAAACGAATTATAAAACCATAGCTTTATAAATCAGTGGAAAGTGGCTTACAGAGAGAACTATCAGATGTGTTTACTTCACATCGTATTCACTTTCTTTTTTAACAGCCTTAATGCTTTGGCATTGCTGTGTTGACATTTATGTATTCCTTATCTATAGCTCTGATAGCTTTAATTTTCTAAGCAGTCTGTCTGTCAGATGTGCACATCTGCTGTGCCTGGCTGAAGTATAGCAGAAGCCATCAGTACTGATGTGCAGTAGTTATGACTTGTTGACATTTCCATTATAAACTTTAATTTTGGATTGCTTATGCATAACTGTGGATTTATGTTGTATGGCGCTGAAAGTTGACAGGATTTCAGCCATTATTTATGAATTTTGGTTTAGATTCCTTGCGTATATCAGAATCTTGTTTTTAAAAAATAAGTGTGTGGAAAACATGTCTTTTAATCTGCTCCCTAACACGGAATATTTCCTTTTTTAAACAGTTGTTGGGCAGTTAATAGTGTGAACTGGATCATCATTTTGTATTGATTTGAAATGTAAAACTTTTAGAAACTTATATTTTAGGTCAGCACCATAGCCTAGTGGCTCAAGGAGCTGCATCCCACCTGACTGACTGCAGTTCTAATCTCAGCCCTTATGGCTTGAAAAATACACCAGACACGTGCATGGATGCCCAAATCCCAGCAAGGTGGAGAAATGAAGGAGAAGGGTTTACAGTGTGACCACACCCCATAGGGAGTTGCTTTTTCACTTTCTCTCTCTCTGTCTTCTTCTCTCTGGCTAGTGCATGTACCCTCTGACAATTAAAAAAAGAAAAAAAGAAACTTATATTTTTTATATTTTAAAAGTAATGGTATTGCTTAGCTCAATATTGTTTGTAGTTTGGATCATTTAAATCTAATAAGAATATTAGTCAAGAATATTTTTCTTTGTAAGTTTTATACCCTATAAGTGAAGGCCTAAAAAAATAATGTAAAAAGTAAAACATAGCCAACATGCAAAATTCCTTTTACTTTTATTACATAAAAGTAATCTGAGTGCTTACCTAATAAATTCTGAGTGATTATTATTATTATTTTTCTTTTTTTGGAGAGGTTTTTGCTATAGGGCATGTGCACTTGCCAGAAAGACAGAGAGAGACAGAGAGATAGAAAGCGAGAAATCACCCCCCGGGGGGGTAGCCACGCCGCAATCCCTTCTCCTCCAATTCTCCTCTCGGGATCTTGGGCATGCACACACACTCGCCCGGTGTGAGGTTTTAAGTCGCCGGGTCTGGGACTTGAACCACGGCCGACTACATGGAAGTCCAATGACATAGCCATTACACTAACTGCTCGTCTTTGAGTAGTTTTTTAATACATCATTCGGTAGGTGGTATTTAGAAGAAATAAGGATTTCCAGTCATGAAAGATGAAATAATCAAATTTCTTTATTAGAGATTATAAATATGGCTTAAATTACTTTGTGTGTCATTATTTTTAACCCATAGAGTTTTAAGTGATCAAAATGATGATTCAAAATTAATTCCAGAAAATGTAGGATAATATTGATTCTATTCCTATAACAAAACCTCAGTGGAATTTTTTTTTTTTGGAAGCCTGTTAAGAATTTATTTTGTTGGGACCAGCAGTTAGCGTAATGGCTATGTTGCTGGACTCCCACGTAGTCGACCGTGGTTCGAGTCCCGGACCCGGTGGCTTAAACTCACGCCGGGCACGTGTGTGTGCGTGCCCAAGATCCCGGGAGGAGAATGGAGGAGAAGGGATTGCAGCGTGGCCATCCCCCTGGGGGGTGATTTCTCGCTTTCTATCTCTCTGTCTCTCTCTGTCTGTCTGGCAAACGCACGCACCCTATAGCAAAAACCTCTCCAAAAAAAGAAAAAAAAAAAAAAGAATTTATTTTGTTTTCTTTTCTTAAAGATGGTCTCAACTTATCATGATCCTCCCGCCTCCGCATCTATGAGTCACAGAGATTTCAGCCATGTGCTACCACACCCGCCCTGTAGGTTAGACCAGCAGTTGAACCCAGGCCTCCCATGTAGCTCCAATGGAGTATAGCATCTTAGCGGTGCACATCACTGCAGCTGGATCATGATTTTATTGTCTCTTACATTGTAGGTCTTGTTAGATGCCATTTAAATAATGGTACAAACATTGACTCTTTAGTAGCGTTAGTTTGTTTTTCAGGCAAGCTGAAGTTGTTTTGATAAGACTTTGTAATATTTAAATAGCAACCTTCTCTACTATTTTTTTTAAAAAAATCTAGGATTTTGGGACCAGCAGATGGTTACATCGCTGGACTCCACATAGTCGACCGTGGTTCGAGTCCCAGAACCAGCGGCTTAAAATTCATACTGGGCACATATGTGTATGTGCCCAAAATCTTGAGGGGAAAATGGAGGAGAAAATCATTGTGGCATGGTCATCCCCACTGGGGCATGATTTCTCACTTTCTGTCTCTCTGGCAAGTGCATGCACCCTATAACAAAAACCTCTCACTCTCTCTTTCTCTCTCTCTCTCTCACACACACACACACAAACTAAGATTTTGATTATTTTGACTTTTTAAACATATGACATCTTACATAGGAAGATCTTTCATTGACAGAACATGTTGGAGACAATAGGAATTTGTGATAAGTCATTTGATTCATAAACACTGTGAATACTGCATGTTATTTATGAAATCATTATTTGTCAAACTACAAAATTTGTATATACTTTTAGTCCATAAAAATTTATCTATTGGGAACCAGCAGTTAGTGTAATGGCTATGTCGCTGGACTTCCACGTAGTCGACCGCGGTTCGCGTCTCGGACCCGGTGGCTTACAACTCACGCCGGGCGCGTGTGCGTGCGTGCCCAAGATCCCGAGAGGAGAATGGAGGAGAAGGGATTGCGGCGTGACCATCCCCCCTGGGGGGTGATTTCTCGCTTTCTGTCTCTATGTCTCTCTCTGTCTGTCTGGCGAGCGCACGCTCCCTATAGCGAAAAACCTCTCCAAAAAAAAAGAAAAAAAAATTTATCTATTTATAACTTTGTAGATTAAATTATTTATGTATAAAACAAAGGAAAATATATTGAGAAGGGATTATGCTCACACAGGATGTCTGTAATGTGTCACATTTCTTCAATGAAAACATATTTTTAATGCATACTCAAGTAATATTTAAGAAACCAAACAGTAACGATACAGTTGTAGTGTTATGCATGTTGTCATTGACAAAAATAAAGTCATTTTAGTGGTTAAAAAAAAATTAGTTGGCTGTATGCTTGGAGGTTTATTTCAGGGTCCTTAATTCTGTTCCATTGGTCTACCTGCCTGTGTTTGTACCAGTACCATGCTGTTTTGATAAACATGGCTTTGTAATATATTTTGAGGTCAGGAAGTTGATATTCCTCCTATTTTATTCTTTTTGCACAGTATTGCTTTGGCAAATTTTATTGTTTTTTTTTTTTTTTTTTCTATTTCTGTGAAGAATATCTCTGGTATTTTGATCAGAATTACATTAAATTTGTAAATTAATTTGGGTTGAATTGTTATTTTGGTTATACTAATTCTTTCAATTCATGAAACTTATCTTAATTTTTCTAATCCAGGAACTTCCTCTTTTGTGTATCATTTTCAATTTCTTCTTTTAGTTTTTCATACCTTTTCTTGTAGAGGTCTTTCATTTATTTGATTAGGTTTATTCCTAGGTAACGTTTTTGTTTTGTGGCTATTGTAAGTGGGATTGCTTTCTTCAATTCTACCTCACTCTGTTCATTGTTGGTGTGTAAAAATACTATAGATTTTTGTTGATTTTGTATCCTGCCACTTTACTGTATTCGTTTATCACTTCTAGAAGTTGTGTGTGTGTGTGTGTGTGTGTGTGTGTACATTCTTTTGGATTGTCTATGTATATAATCATGTTATCTGCAAATAGAGATCATTTCACTTCTTCTTTTCCTATGTACCCTTTATTTTTATGCTCTTGTCTGATTGCATTGGCTAGGACTTTCAGCATTATGTTGAAAAGTGGAGAAAGTGGGCAGCCTTGTTTTGTTCCAGTTTTTTCTCCATTCAGTCTGATGTTAGCTATGAGTTATCACATATGGCTTTTATTGTGTTGTGAAATGTCCATCCTATGCCTAGTTTGCTCAGAATCTTAATTATGAAAGGATGTTGTATTTTATCAAGTGCTTTTCTGCATCGTTTGATATGATCATATGTTTTTTTTTATCTTTCCTTCTGTTAATGTGATATATTACCTTGATTGTTTTCCATATGTTGAACTCCCTAGTATCCTTGGAATAAAGTCTATCTGGTCATGGTGTATAATCTTTTTAATATGTTGTTAGATATGATCTATTAGTACCTTGTTGAGAATTTTTTTTTTGAGAGGTTTTTGCCATAGGGTGTGTGCGCTCGCTAGCCAGACAGAGAGACAGAGAGACAGAAAGCGAGAAATCACCCCCCAGGGGGGATGGTCACGCTGCAATCCCTTCTCCTCCGTTCTCCTCTCGGGATCTTGGGCACACTCACACACGTGCCCGGTGTGAGTTTTAAGCCACCGGGTCTGGGGCACAAACCGCGATCGACTACATGGGAGTCCAGCGACATAGCCATTACGCTAACTGTTGGTCCCAGTACCTTGTTGAGAATTTTTGAATCTGTATTCAGCAGGGAAATTGTTCTGTACTTTTCTGTTTTTTTCTTTCTTTTTTTTTTTCTTGGTCTATTTTTGGGATCAAGATGGAGGCTTCATAGAATGAATTTAGGAGGGTTCCTTCCTTTGGGGTCCTTAAAAACAGTTTGAGTAGAATTGAAGTTAGCTCTTTCTTTAAAGTTTTTAACAATTTAGAAGTGAAGCCATCAGGCTTTTCTTTATTTGGAGACTATTATTGATTTAATCTCATTGTTTGTTATCAATCTATTCAGGCTTTCTATGTCTTCTTGATTCAGTACTCACAGAAAAAAATTTGTTGGGACCAGCAGTTAGTGTAATGGCTAGCTATGTCGCTGTACTCCCACGTAGTCCACCACGGTTCAGTCCCGGACCCGGTGGCTTAATACTCATGCCGGGCGCGTGTGCGTGCGTGCCCAAGATCCCAAGAGGAGAACGGAGGAGAAGGGATTGTGGCGTGGCCATCCCCCCTGGGGGGTGATTTCTCGCTTTCTGTCTCTCTGTCTCTCTCTGTCTGTCTGGCAAGTGCACGCGCCCTATACTAAAAAAAACTCTCAAAAAAAAAAAGAAAGAAAGAAATTTGTCCATCTCATATAGGTTTCCTTGTAAAGTTTTTTCTTTTCTTTTTTTAATAAAAAAGTGAAGAGTTTTCAACAGAAAAAAATACACCCCACACCAGAAAGGCTTATGGGCAGATAGCTGTCTGAGGAGAGCCACTGAATTGGGAATGGGGTTAGGTGTTGCTTCTATTTACGGATCTTGTCATGAGTATTTAGGAGGGGAGGTCTGTCATTGTTGCCAGAGCCATCGTTCTAATACATGGACTTTCATCTGTACTTATGTATGTCATCAGGTAAGGAATCTGATTACCAATTACATTTGTCCAGTATGGATTCTGAAGGTATGAACATCTGCATAGAGATGATTCTGCCCATGTCCGTTTATTGCTGAGTAGAAAGTAGGGCATTGACCAAGCATCCTGGTGAATTCCTGTGTGCATGCACAGAACAGTAGGAGAGAAGGTAATGACCTTCCAAGTTCTTTAAATAAAGCTTAGGTAATAAAAAGTAAGATAAATTTCCCCTTCTTGGCTCTGAAGGTGTGAAGGAGTCAGGAGAGAGGTAGGAAGGAGTGTCTCGGAAAGATGTCCAATTACATCCCTGATAAGCTGTGACTGATGAGGCAGATGTCCTTCTGCCATTATCTGAGGACTGGGCCCTGTCTTTCAGTCACACAATTAACCTAACTAGTCTCTGCATGTGGCTTCACAACTAGCCTACTGATCGATAAAATGAACCTACTTGAATGCATTTGAAATAGGCTCAGTGGCCTCTTGTAACTTACTTCAAGTAGCAGATTCTGCAAGCAAAACTTTGGGATCTGAGTTCTATTCATACCTAAAGCATTCTCTCTGGGTTGGTTTCTTCAATCCACTGCCTGAATCAAGACTGAGTGGCATTCTTGGTTCCAGGGGTAGAACGCAGGAGCAGCCTAAGCCTTTGTTCTCAGCATTCGTGAAGAGTATCCTTGTAGGTATTTCAGCCACTTCAGAAAAATAACAGAAAATCACAAATACCACCGGAAGACCAAAAAGTCTTTGATGAGCTCACAGGTCCTCTCTAAAATCACCCTTCAGTCCCTGAAGTAGCCTCCCAGGGCTATAAATCCTGCAACTCTGAGACTGCCTGTGGCTATTGACCATTTTTAATTTTCCAGATTGTTGAATCTTAGGAAGTAGCATATTATTTAACTGAATCTTCAAAGAGTCCCATTTTACAGATGAGAACACAGCTTTGGGAAAATAAAACAGCATTCTCATTACATAGCTAGTCAGAGGCAGGGACTAGGTTTATCCCAGTTCTACCCGACAAAATCCCCATGCTCTAAATGACCACACATGTAAACTCTCCTCACCATCTCCCAAGACCTCCTCACAGAGGTCGCACGCTCTCCAGTGCACAGACATTGGGTGCACAGAGTTATACTCTGTGTTTAATTAGGATACCTTGGTAAAACCTGAATCACCACGTATATGGAGGGCCCGTCCTTGAGAACCTCAGCTCATGGTGTGGAGGGGGATTGTTAATGTCAGGCAGACAAGGATGAGGATGGCTCCCTTATGACTCAGTAAAAGGAGTCTGAACGCCTGCCAAAGCTGTTGCCAGAAAGACTTGAAAATGTGCTTTAGGGCATGGGGGAAAGGTGTGAAGTCAGGCGGACAAGGGCATTTTGAGTTGGGTTTATGTAAAGAAATTTCCTCTTCTCATCAATTGCCTGCTAGCTGTATTAGAAACATTAAACTTACTCAATTTACTCACCCCATGGCACCTTTGCATCCTGGTCACCTGCTCCTGCACCTATGTCAACTCCAAATGCAGTACTTACTCAAAATGTGGAGCTCAAAATCATGGGGGCATGGGGAGAGTAAGGACAAGTGTAAGCCACTACAGGTAAGTCATAAAGTCATCTAGAGAATATCTTTTGCCTTAGTTCAGGTTCTGGAGGACAGTGGGTATTTGGGTCTGATGAGGGCCCCTGCCCATCTTAACCACTTGCATTCTCTGGATGGAGCCCCAAGGTCATGTGAACATCAGCTTTGGGTTCTAAATCCATCACATCAGGGTAAGTCGCAGGACTTGGGGCCTGTGCATTTACTAAAAGGCTCATCATGCCTCAACTTTACCCTCCAGTTGGATAATGGAGCCACAGTTATTGGGAACAGATTCTTGGGTGCCTTCTGGATTTCCAGTGGGCTCAGTATCAATCCTTCTGGTAATTTCCTTTCTCTGTTAATGAATATGACTCCAAGGTGAGCTTGGGTTTCTCAGGCAATCCAGAAATTTGAATGAGCGGTAAGTAGCAGGTGTCTGTGATTCATGTCCTGCAGCAGAGATGGAGGGGGTCCCTATGATTAGCTTCTCTCTGTAAGACGATACATTGATAAATCCAAAGTGGGATGGCAGCAACCCCAGGGCGGGTGATGGGGAGTGTGGCAAACCTGTTTTCATCCTGCTGGATGCTGGTGATGTTTTGGAATGAGCAAGAGCCCAAGAGTCGAGTAAGAGGGTATTGATTGGGCACCATGTTCTTCTCCTGCCTAAACCTTAAGTGAACCTATCAAATTTTGTAAGTACTTTGAGGAGAGTGTGGACAGAAGTCTGACTGCTTTTTCCTAGTTTTCCAAAGTCCTTTCCAGAGGACGTGGGGAAGTCATCCCACAAACATTAATAGACCTCTTTTTCCATTGAACAGGATTCTTCCTGCATCCTGTCCCTGGCATAGTATCTTTGAGATGTATATTCACCTGATTATAGTATATTCTTTTGCTAACCTCGTCCCAAGACACAGAACTTCCCTTTCCTTGAGATGTAGATTAAGCATTTCTTTTCTTTTTTTTTTTTTTTTGAGAGGTTTTTTCTATAGGCCGCATGTGCTCGCCAGACAGACAGAGAGAAACAGAGAGACAGAAAGTGAGAAATCACCCCCCAGGGGGGATGGTCACGCCTCAATCCCTTCTCCTCCATTCTCCTCTCGGGATCTTGGGCACGCACGCACACGCACCTGGCGTGAGTTTTAAGCCACCGGGTCCGGGACGCGAACCGCGATCGACTACGTGGGAGTCCAGCGACATAGCCATTACGCTAACTGCTGGACCCAATTAAGCATTTCTTTATGAATCTCTTCCCAGGTCACAGATCTTCCCTTCCAATCACCAACTTAGGAATTGTGGAACCCACCTATAACCTACAAGCTCCCCCCTTCCACATGTTCTGCCTCTTTGGGCCAGACCAATGGAAACCTCTTCACTAATTTTGTCTGTCAATCTCAAAAAAATCAAATACAAGGAACCCCTGTACATGATCACCCCAAGAAAGGCATGTATGCCTCCCCTCTGGGCCTAGGTCACACTTATTCTGCTTGGAAATAAAGCACATTTATTATTAGTTATTAATTTTTTAGAGTTGGTTATTTTCTGTTGACAAGAGTAAGTCACTTGCTTTAAGGTTTAAGTTTTTGTGCATCAGCTTAGCTAAAACCAAAGCTGACTTTTGTGTCACTGTATGTCACAGAAGACAGGAGACCGTGTCCAAGAGCCTCTTCCTTGCTCTGAAATGGATCTCATCTGTGGTCCCTTTTACTGTCAAAACAGGCTAGAACACTCACCTCCTCCACCATGAAGGATGTTGGAGAACAAGTGAGACACTCAAGGTGGGGTAACTTAGGACTTTGTGCCTGAACTGTGGAATCTGGCCTGTCTAAATATTTCTGTGTGTGAAATTGAGAAGATAGGGATTGTGCTAGGCCTACCTAAATTTGGGGGGATGGTGGGAGGTATTAACAATGTTTCTCATCTAGATAGAAAAGAGACAAAATTGTACTCTGTCTTGTAGAACTGATTTTAAATTAGGATAACATGGCAGTAGGATGTGTAGGGCTGACTGATCATTTCCCTTCTCTGAACCATTTCTGGAAGCTTCCTTTATCAGTCCACATTCTCCAGTAACTCTTTGGCAGGATCATAAATCTGTGATTTATAGGAGAGGGTGAATCTCACAGCAGCTTTTTATCCCATATGTACTCTGGGGAGAGGACCTTGGTGGTACTTGTTTAAGTGGCTCTCCTCATGTCATATGGCCTCTATGTGACCAGCTTTGTCAATCACCGTCACCTGGTGACAAGCTTTGGTGAGCCTATACCCCTCTGGCACTGACTCCCCAAATAGAGCCCCCATGTAATAAAAGCTTCAGAAAGATTTTTTTTCCCCCCAGCAAACAGTTAACCCAATGGTTGTGTTCTGGTATCAGAACTGCTGATTTAGTATGTCAATGTTGAAAGTCCCTTCCCACACAATAGGAGCCAACCAAGGTGTCACTACAAGGATATCCTTCCTAGCGGGCTTTAGCAGGCATGGTGGACATATGAGAATCTTGGTGATTTTACATCTTATTGGCCACAGAGTCTCTAACAGCCATGCTTGCCCCAGCTAGCACATTTTTCAACTCTGGTTCTTTGGGTTCAAGTAATAATAGACAAAGAATGCTAAGATGGGGAGGAGGAGAACAGCCACACAAAGCAAATAGCATTTTTATTTCTCAGCCAATGTCTGAAGTAGCTGGACGATGGCTCTACAACGGAAGGATGCGGTCACTTCTCTCCTCTGTGGTACAAGAGTACTCCCCGCTCCTTGACCTTCCACACTTTGTAGTCTCCCTGGGGCAGGATGAAGAAGAATCTCTGGATCTGAGTGATCCACATCCTCACTTTCTACCCACTATTCCAGCAGTTCTGGCTCCTCCCAGGGCTGAGTCCCACAATGAGGCACCTGTGTTTGGGAGCACTTCAAGGCACCCTGGGAAGAAAGACTCAGGCACCAGTGGACCTTGATAAATTCAGTTTCAGTCTGAGGTCTGTCACAATAGCCAAGTGGCAATACTTAGTCAATAGACAGCTAGAACTCAAGGGCCACTGGGTAGAAGAGAAGTCAGGGCCCTGAAAACAGACTGAGAAGGCTGGCTCAGGGGAAGACTCTGAGCAGGTAAAGGACAGAGATTGTGATGAAAGCAGGGCAGGGCAGGAACCACCAGAGGGCCTGATAGGTCAGAGGGCTCTGCCCTTCCCTTCACATTTAAAGCTGTGAGGCCTTTAGCTAAGTATAGTTTCCTGAAAAAACTGAGACCAGACTACCTTCAAAATCATGTCCAGACAGGCTGATGTGAGCCTGTGAATCTGATCTAGTGATTCCTGCATTTCCCTATGAATCACTTAAAATCCACTGGGCATTTACTTTTTGGTATCAGGGCTTACACAGTTGTTAGGCTAGGCTGCTAATGTTTAATGCCTGTTATCTTCTTCCCTTTCCCAACAAACTCATACAACCCTCGTTGTAAAGATGGGGAACAGATGTGGCGAGTTGCATGACTGGCCCATGACTCCATTGCCCACTCTTGGAGTGCTGAAGCCAACTAAGCAGCCAAGGACTATTGGGCCCTTGGCCTTGTTCTGACTCTCTGTCTCACTTGTGCACATTCTTTGAGGTTTCCTTTTCCAAGTTCTTTTTTAAATAATATTCCTCCGTTTGCTCCCTTAGGCTTTCATGTTGGCTATCCCAAAGACAGTGAAGAGAGGCTGAGCCAATGCCCTTTGTTAACTCAGGGCTTATCAAGTTGCCATCTCATATACCGCCTCTCCCTTTTTTCCTCGACAATTACAAACATGTACCTCCCGAAAAATGAAGCCTTAGACACAGATCCCTCCTCTCCTACTGTGGACTCACAGCAGGTGAGAAAGGGTCCCACAGCACAAAAGGAACACCTTCCACCTATATCACAAAGCAAGCTGGTTATTTTATGTTGTTATCAATAAACAAATTCAGCAAAGTTGTTGTTAGGCCAAATTAGTATATGTTAGGTTGAGTTAGTGCTGGAAGCCCTGCTCCAGCCGGGGTGGGTACACAGGAAGGCGACACAGGTGAACAAAATCAGGCTGAAACCTCAATGCCCCTTAGCATGTTCTTAGCTGACTACAGCCAGAGCAAGCTCAAGACTGCAGCAGCAGGGCTATCAAACATACGTATTTATTGAGGGATGTCTTACAGAAGTAGGAGGGATGAGGGGAAATAAAAGATTTACTCTAAGAAATAGGGTGTACAAAGTATGGAAACAATAATCATAAAACATGATGCACTGTTCTATTTGAACAGGTGAAGCCAAACACTGTTCTCAGAACAAAGGAGTCTATTTGGTGCATTTTCTTCTTAAGTCTTGATTACTGGACAGGGCCCTTTTTGGATGAGAGGGTCTTGTTGCTCAGGAGACAACACAGGATGTTTTATTAGCAGTTTTTCATAGTTAACAGCACACGGGAGCAACTGTTTGTAGTTAGGGACTGTTACTTGCCCGAACTAGATAAGAACTTCCAGCTAAGATAGTTAATCTTCCCCCTGGAGTCTTCAGGTGTGTTTATTCTGTCACTGTTAGCCAAATCTGTCCTTCCTCTATTAACCCACGGGTCCCTGTATTTTATTTGCTGAATTCTTTGTCAATCAGTGAATTCTTGTGCTTTATCTTTGAGTCCCTGTCATGGGGGTGGATATGCTAACTTGGCTTAACATAAGTTAACTTTGGCCTGTAGCTTTAACAAGGGGTATTTATGTAAAATTAGCCTTAAACTAACTTAGTCTACATATGCTACTAACGCTAATTTGGCTTATACTAACTTAACCTAACATATGTTAATTTTGGCTTAAAACAGGCAGGTGGGGGAGTCTGTCTCAAGTTTCCTGATTCTCACACTGTCTTAGGAAACCGCATTCCTACAGGATCACTAATTGGCTTTATTGTAAAGTTGCAGTAAGGTTGGGAGTGTTATTTTACCCTTGCAGGGTACCGTAATAATAGTAAAGCTCAAGGCAGAGAAACTGAGTGCAGGCCAGTACAGCAACACAATGGAGATTTAAGGCTAAACTGCCAGCCTTGCCTCACAGTTTCTTCCCAGCCCAGGCCTTGCCTTAGGCATGGGAGGCAGCCTCTTTACCAGCTTGTGTTGTCTGTATGGCCCCATCAAGTTAGTATAAGCCAGTTAGTGGAGTTAGCATATTAGGCTAAGCTAGTTTAGGTTAATTTAGCGTCAACACCCTTGCTAGGGCCACAGGCTGAGTTAGCTTATGTTAGCTGAGTTGTATCCACCGCCATGACAGGGATTCAAAGATGGGGCACAGGAATTTACTAACAAACAGGAATTCCCAGCTAACAGGAATTCGAGCGAGCGTTGACAGAGGAAGGGCAGGTCTGGCTGGTGGCAACAGGATGAACAAACCTGAAGGCGCCAAGGAAGATTACCTACCTTAACTGAGAGTTCTTATTTAAATTCAGGCAGGCAATAACAGATAGTTCCTAACTACAAATGGACCCTCTTTTGTGTGCTGTAAGCTATGAAAAACTGCTAATAAAATATCCTGTATTGCCTCCTGAGCTATAAAAAGCCCCTTGTTCCTAGGTTCGGAGTCCTTGTTGTAACCCGCTGCGTCGGGAATTAACTTGGACCCCAGCTAGCTGAAAAAATAAATGCCTCTTATGCAGTTGCATTGTCGTTGACTTCTCTGTGTCACCACCAGATAAATCTATCTTTGGGCCTTACATTGTCATTTACAAAATTAATGTGCAAAAATAAGTAGAGTATTAATATATTAACAATGAACTACCAGAAAAAGAAATGAAGAAAAGAGTCCCATTTATGATAACATCAAAAAAAATTACTGGGACCGGCAGTTGGCATAATGGCTATGTTGCTGGACTCCCATATAGTTGACCATGGTTTGAGTCCCAGACCCAGTAGCTTAAACTCACACCAGGCGCAGGTGCGTGCCCAAGATCCCAAGAGGAGAATAGAGGAGAAGGAATTGCAGCGTGACCATCCCCCTGGGGGGGGGGGGGTGATTTCTCACTTTCTGTCTCTCTGTCTCTGTTTCTGGCGAGCGCATGTGCCCTATAGCAAAAACCTCTCCAAAACAAACAAACAAACAAACAAACAAACAAACAAACAAACTTAGGACTAAATTTAATCAAGCAGGTGACCAATTGTACACTGAAAGCCATAAAGAATTGATGAAAGAAACGGAGAGGACTCAAACACAATGAAAATATGCCCATGTTCATGTGTTAGAAGAATTAATGGTATTCGGGCCAGCAGGTGGCATGGTTGTTAAGGTGCTGGAGTTCCCACATGGCCAGCCATGGTTTGAGTCCTGGACCTGGCAGCTTGCTTTCTCACTCTCCCTCTCTCTCTTTCTCTGGCAAAACTCATGTGAAAAAATAATATTAACAATAATAATAATTAATAATTCTTCTAAAAAGAAGAAGAATTAATGGTGTTACAATGTCCATACTGGCTAGAGAGATGATTTCCAGCATCTCTTCATGCTGGGTCAAAGCAGCGAGGGAGCAGCTGGAGAAGAGGTGATGAGACAGAAGCACTACCTGGAGGCTGCAGTGTGGAGCCTGCACGGTTGCTGCCTGGCTCAGGCTCGCTACATCCTCTGGGCTTATAGTTCATCACACAATGATCAGAGCACTTTTGAAGAAATGGGTCCATAATGTTTGGGCTATTGGTTCTGGATAACTCTCAAGTGCACCTCAAACCCAAAGCCAAATGAACACTCCAGTACAGAAACTTCTTCATTGAGGAGCAAGAAATTATACACTCAGTTTGAAAGCAGCAAAAATCATGAAAAAGTATAAAGATTCCAAATGCATATTGTTGATTACTTGTAAGACATGCAAGAGAACAGTCAAATGTCACTGTGAAAGCAGGAACTTTCTATCAGCATTAAAGAAGAATTTTATCACTCCTACAAGGAATCTCAGCCTGAAGACACCAGAGAGAAAGACACCGAATTCTAGAAACCTAAATCATGATATATCTGGTTCCAAAGACAAGAGCCTAGTATCGATGTTCAGTACACCTGCATCTGGGGGACTGGCAGGTAGTGTGGTGCTTAAGTGAGCTGGACTTCCACATGGTCAACCACGGTTCAGGTTCTGGACCTGGCAGCTTGCTTGCTCACTTTCCCTATCTCTCTCTCTGTCCTTCTCTGTTAAATTAAAATAAATAAATAAATAATTAATTAATTCTTAAAAAAAAAAAAAAAAAAGAACACCTACATCTGAACAGTTAATACCCCCTTGTGGGGACCAGCGGTTAACGTAATGGCTATGTCGCTGGACTCCCACGTAGTCGACCGCGGTTCACGTCTCAGACCCGGTAGCTTAAAACTCACGCCGGGTGCGTGTGCATGTGTGCCCAAGATCCTGAGAGGAGAATGGAGGAGAAGGGATTGCGGTGTGACCATCCCCCCTGGGGGGGTGACTTCTCGCTTTCTGTCTCTATGTTTCTCTCTGTCTGTCTGGCGAGTGCACGCGCCCTATAGCAAAAACCTCTCCAAAAATAAATAAAAAATACCCCCTTGTGCTCCTCAAAGAAAGTGAGCAAAACAAAGGAACACTTTTTTCAACTAAAAATGCTGCTTAGTCGGAGAGAATCCCAAGAAAATCTAAAGACGGACTTCAGACATTGCTTCTCGCCTCTGTGAAGGGTGAACTTTCAAAATAAAGACTGAAGAGGTGAAGAGAAAGAGATAGAGAAAGATAGCAAGAGAACAATAGAGAGGCAGGATGTTAGTGAGAAACAGATATGGCTTATTACCTGTTGATGATGACATGTATAGTATTCTCAACTGGATTGATCTGAGAAGTATTTCATGATGGGTAAAGTCTTATTACAAGCAAAATGAGAAATAGTGATTGACTGTTTTAAAAAATAATTAGAATAATAATAATAATGATTGGGAAAAACATAGAAAAGATATTGAATGGTGAAGTGGGGAGATTAATGTCTCTGTATTGGCTGACATGCATGGCATTTCCTTTTGAAAAAGCAATGTAATACACTGTAAAGTTATATGTAATCCAATGTAATATAAAGATTATGATGATAATAAAAATAAAAATAAAAAATAAAATAATAATAAATAAATAAAGACTGTGTAATGCAATTTCTGAAACTAAAGTTTGTGAAGTAGTTTTTATTTATTCTTTGAATACATGGAAACCAGGTTCAAGAGCAAACTTTGGGGCATCCTTCAATGTTTATGGGAATGATACCTCATTAGTATGAGTATCTAAAACTACCTATCTCAAGGTGTGAATGTGAGGATCAAAAAGTATGTGAAAGTTCCTTGTAAATAGTAAAGAACTCTGTGTAACACGTATGCTGGGCACTCATAGCTGAACGACAGTCATTTGATTAGATTCAGTATGTGAAGAATATATCAGGGGCAGTCAGGTTTAGGTGCAAAAAAAGACGGAAGATGAAGGTCAGGGCATGTGCAGAGACATCAGTGGAAGATTTGTCTCTACAAAGAACTTATTGAGTCATCAGAAAAATCATGACATATTTTTCTATGCAAAAATTCATCATGACCCTTTTCTGACAACCCAATTGCTTCAGGAGGACTTCCGTAGCATGTAGCTTCAACATACTCTTACTTGTAGGATCCTTTCCTTTCTAATGGTGATGATAAGAGAGTACAATGAGAATTAAAAGTCCCTCACAAGTAAGCCCTAGGTGCACAATGGGCTTCCCAATCACCTCAGAAGACCAACCATAACTCGTTAGTCCACCCTCTACTCTCCTGCTTGTGACATTCTTTTTAAATTTTTTTAGTTTTTTGTTTGTTTGTTTTGCCATAGGGCACATGTGCTCACTGGAGAGAGACAGAGAGACATAAAGTGGAAAATCACCCCCCGGGGGGGGGGGGGGTGACCATGTTGCAATCCCTTCTCCATTCTCCTCTTGAGATTTTGGGCATGTGCACACATGCACCCAGCATGATTTTCAAGCCACCAGGTGTGGGACTCAAACCATGGTCAGCCATGTGGGAATCGAGTGCCTTAACAACCACACCACCTGCTGGCTCTGTTTCTAATATTTTAACATGACTGGCATCACAGTAAAATAACAAATGTACACAGAACTAACATTCCAACTGAAACTAACATTCTTCCTTCAAAAATTAAAGTAGCCTATGGGAAACATAGTGCAAGTCATATTTTAAACATCAAGGGAAGATTTTCAATGGGAAATTATTACACTTGACCACAACCAGCACAGAATTGTAACATTTAAAAACCAACCAGAGGGACCAGCAGTTGGCATAATGGCTATGTTGCTGGATTCCCATGTAGTCGACCACGGTTTGAGTCCCAGGCCCGATGGCTTAAACTTATGCTGGGCGCATGTGCACGTGTGCCCAAGATCCCAAGAGGAAAATGGAGAAGAAAGGATTGCATCATTGCCATCCTCACTGGGGTGGGGGGGGGGGGGTTGATTTCTTGTTTTCTCTCTGTTTCTCTCTGTGTTTCTGGTGAGCACACGTGCCCTATAGCAAAAACCTCTCAAAAAAAAAAAAAAAAAAAAAAAAAAAAAAAACAGAAACAACACAGATAGCACATGTGTTCCTTTGTAGCTGGGTAAAGTGGCCAAAGATGGCCATGAGGTCTCCCATGAAACAGAAGGCTGAGAGTTTTGATAGGACAACACCAAAGGTTCTGGGACAAGCCCTGAACCCTGAAGCCATGGTTATGGGGTACAGTAGTGAGGACCTGAACCATTGAGCCTGTTCTGCTGCCACAGTTCACAAGTCAACCTCCATGAGACCCATGGGATGTTTCCATTTTGCTTTAGAGAGAAAATATTTTCCTGAATTCTTCTTGTGTAAAAATGGTTGATCAAGGGCCAGCAGGTGGCATGCTGGTTAAGGCACTGGACTCCGACATGGTCAACCACAGTTTGAGACCTAGACCTGGTGAAAATCACACTGGGCATGTGCGCAGGTATGCCCAAAATACCGAGAGGAAAACAGAAGAGAAGGGATTGTGATAGGGCCATTCCATCGGGGTTGATTTCTCATTTTCTCTCTCTGTTTCTCTCTCTATGTCTCTATCTCTCTCTCTCTGGTGAGCACAGGTGCCTTATGGCAGAAACCTTTTAAAAAAAAGTTACTCAAGGGCCAACAGGTGTCATGGTGGTTAAGGTGCTGATCTCCCACATGGCTGACCGTGGTTCAAGTTCTAGACCAAGCAGATTGAAAATCAGACCAGGTGTGCGTGCATGCGTGCCCAAAATCCTGAGAGGAGACTGAAGAAGAAGGGATTGTAGTATGGCCATTCCTCTTGTGGAGGGGGTGATTTCTTACTTTCCTTCTTTCTGTCTCCAGTAAGCACACACTCCCTATGGAAAAATTCTAAAAGAAATTTTAAAAAAAAGTTGCTTGATATTGACATGGAAAAATACACAACTTAAAATTGGAGCATTTTACACTTGAAAAGGCCTCTACATTTATGAAAATCTGTTACCCACAGAAGAGAAATAAAAGTTGCTGACTTGTGGTTACTTCTCTCTTTTGCATATGAGATGGAGGGAAAACAGTCAAGAAAACTGGCCTCCCATGTTCTTGCTGAAGGTCACAGAAAGGATTTCTAAGTAAAAGAGACAGATCTTCAGACAAAAACAAACTTCCTACTACCATCCAGAAATCATTTTCTTTCAGTTGGCAGAGAATTGGCAAATATTAAATACATTGAACATGGGGCATGTGAGACCTTCTTTACTCCCAGTGGACACAGGCAATGCTTAAGATCAGACAAGAAACCAAAGACCAGGAAAAGGCGTCTTGGTCAAGCATCATGCTTTTCTCTTGACTGAACACTGAAGGGACCTTTGAACTTTGAGCAGGAATTTAGAAAGAAGAAATAATTTGTCTTAAAGTTGAAACCTTTTGTGCATCTGCCTGACAGAAGACCAAAGCAGATGCCTGTGTGACTGTATGTCACAGGAGACAGGAGAGTCTGTATCCTGGAGCCTGTTTCCTGGTTCTAGAAAAGATCTCAACTTTTGACATCTTACTGCCAGAATAGGTTGAGACCACCAGCCTCATTCACTCTGAAGGGGTGTTAGGAGAAGCTCAAGGGGGTAGCAATTCAAGGAACTTGTGCGCCTGAGCCCAGGAATCAAGCCTGTCGAAATTGTATATATGTGTGTGTGTGTTGGGTCAGGTAGAAATGGGTGGTGCTAGGCCTCATGAAATTGTGGGATGCGGTGGGACTATGTGTGTGCTTAACCTCTGCAAGTTTTTCAACCAGACAGGAAAAGGAAGTACAGTTGTAACTTGTCTATTAAGACAGGTTCTGATTTAATTAAGACACAAACCGCCTCACCACTGGATCTCTTTCAAGCTTTTACTGGAGGCATTTATTGTAAGTTCCAAATTGTCTGGTGATTCTTTGGAGCACCTGTGAATCCTCATTTCTCTCCTTCTTCATTTCCCCGTAGGGAAATTCTAGCAGCTGCCTATTCCACATGTACTCAGGGGAGAGGACTTTGGTGGGTTTGTGATAAAGCAGATACTTGTTCAAGTAGCTCTCCTCATTCCTCTGGGCTTTGATGTGATTGACTCGGTCCACCACCATTGCCTTGTGACAGGCCTCAGTGAGCCTGCACACCTCTATCACTGAGCCCCCGTAGAAGGCTCCTGAGTAGTAAAAGTCCCCCTCATCATGGGGAATATGGGCTTGTGACTGAGGCTGGCGTTCATAGGGGAAGTTCTCCCGTCTGAACTGGAGAAAGTCAGGATGGAGGGTGCCAAACAAGAAGGAGAGGATCTCCACACCCACATGGTTGCAGAATTTCATGTTCACATCTGCACATACAAGGTAATCCACCTCTTTCAGGAAGCGCCGTTGGGAGAAGTTGGTAATGATCTCCATGCGGTGCATGGAAACCTCTTCCCCGGTAGAATATCCCTGAATTTCAAGGATGACCACCTTCCGTCCCTTTCGGAGCTGGATGAGTGGAATGCGATCTGGCTGGTCAGTGAAGATGTAGTAATTCACCTTGTGTCCTACCATAAAGTGTTTCTCTGCAGTTTCCAGAAACGGTTTCACGAAGGATACATAATTTTGCATGGCAAACACTGTTAACCCAATGGAGACATTCTGGAGCAAGAACTGCTTATTCAGAATGTTAATGTTGAAAGTCCCTTCCCAAACAATGGGAGCCAGCCAAGGAGTTTCAACAAGAACATCTTCCTTAGCGGCTACCAGCAAGTCTGGCTGATTATACACCATCCTTAATATGTCCACAGAATGCGGGCGGTCCACATCTCTAATAGCGATCCCTGCCCCAGCTAGAGTGTTTTCCAGCTTCTGTCCTCTCAGGTTCAGAAAAGTATAGCCAAAAAAGATCAAGACAAGCATTAGTAGGAGAAAAAAGATTACGTGATAAATTGAGTAATATTTTGATTTTAGAGAAAGCTTCTGCAGCAGCGGAATCATGGCTTTTTGTGTCTCTTCTACTCTGTGAGGCTGACCTCTTCTGGCTGGGTAAGGCTGAATCCCTTGAGACATCCAAGCTCCTTTTCCAGGCTACCTGACAGACAGCCCCCAAGCTCCCAAGACTGACTCTAGTGCCTGGGCCACTTGGGTCCAGTGGAAGAAGACTTGGAGTCTTGGCAGAACTCTAATAAATTCAGTATGGATTTAAAATGCTGTTAAGGTAACCAGCTGGGAGGATTCCATCAACGAACTAGGACATGTGGACCAGAATGTAGGAGAGAAGTCAGGATTCCTGAAACAGGCATTGGAGACTGGCTCCATGGAGGCCTCTGTGCAGGTGAAGGACACATTGTGATGAAAGCAGGGCAGGGCAGGAGCCACCAGAGAGCTAGGTGGTCAGAAAGCTTGGATCCTTGCCTGCCCTTGATAACACCAGCTATGAAAGTCTTAGCAGAGCACGCACTTTCCTGGAAAATCCATAAAGCTGAGGCTAGACCACATTTTGAGCCACATTCAAATAGGCTGATGTAGGCCATCATTCAGGATGGCCTGATTTGAGAGCCATGGTGCAGGGGAAAGATCTATTGGGTCAGAAGAAAAGTCATGACACATTTTTGCCTAGACACACATAGAAAAATACCTCATGACTATGCCAACAACCCAATATGTATCAGTGTTTATTTTCCATTATTCTCCTAATAAGTACTTAAAATCCTGTGGCCATTCATCTTTTAGATCTGTCCTGCCCTACTCTCAAGGCAGATAGCTCTCCAGAAAGCCTTCCCTTGTACAATGTACGAAAGGCAATCTGTGCATGGCTCTATATCAGGGTCAATACCCTGCTGAAGTTGCACATATGTGGGACACATGGCAGACAGTTCTGGCTCATCACATACATCCTCAGGCACCAGAAGTGGCACAGCACAGAGAAACCCTTCAGAAGAGATGAGGCTAGGGCTTCATTTGTGAAGAACCTCAGAGCATACATGTCAGTGGATCCCTTCCATGTGGAGCTGGTGGGAAGCACACCCTGGCCAGCTTGAGCCATCTGCAACAGCAGCCTCTCATTTTCAAGGGGTGGCCACACAAAAGCACCATGTCCGGGAAATCCTTTCACACTGGAGAGTACAGTGGATGTGGGAAATTCCTTAGCACCAAAATCACTCTTGCTAAGCACCATAGAATCCCTGTTGCACAAAGGCCTTAGTCCAATTGCTTATGCCTGCAGCAAATGTGGGAGCTACTTCAAAGTTGTGGTCTTGCTGGGACCAGCAGTTAGTGTAATGGCTAGGTCGCTGGACTCCCACGTAGTTGACCGTGGTTCAAGTCCCGGACCCAGTGGCTTAAACTCACACCGGGCACATGTGCATGCATGCCCAAGATCCCAGGAGGAGAATGGAGGAGAAGGGATTGCGGCGTGGTCATCCCCCCTGGGGGGTGATTTCTTGCTTTCTGTCTCTCTGTCTCTCTCTGTCTGTCGGGCGAGCACACGTGCCCTGTAGCAAAAACCTCTCCAAAAAAAAAAAAAAAAAAAAGTTGTGGTCTTGTTGTTCACCAGAAAGTTCACACACAAGTACGGCTTAGAGAGACTTTAATGGGTACAGTGAATATAGGAAAGCTTATAGCAAAAAAAGTTCATATAGGAAAAGGTATTTTTGAGTCTAATGAAACATGAGAAAGCTTATAAAAAGAGCACTTTCCTTGTTTGTCATAAAACACAATAGTAGAAAAGGACTTAAGGATATAGCATATGTTGGGACTAGGAGTTGGCGTAATGGCTGTGTCGCTGGACTCCCATGTAGTTGACCGCAGTTCAAGTCCCGGACCCAGTGGCTTAAACTCACGCTGGGCACGCATGTGCCCAAGAGCCTGAGAGGTGAATAGAGGAGAAGGGATTGCGGCGTGGCCATCACCCCAAGGGGGGTATTTCTTGCTTTTTGTCTCTCTGTCTCCCTCTGTCTTTCTGGCCAACATGCACACCCTATAGCAAAAACCTCTTTAAAAAAAAAAGGATATAGCATATGTGGAAAAGCCTATAGCAGTAGACATACCTTTTTTTTTTTTTTTTTTCTGGAGAGATTTTTGCTATAGGGCATGTGTGCTCACCGGAAAGACAGAGAGAGACAGAGAGACAGAAAGTGAGAAATCACCCCCCGGGGGGATGGCCATGCTGAAATCCTTTCTCCTTCATTCTCCTCTCGGGATCCTGGACATGCATGCACACGCGCCCAGCATGAGTTTAAGTCACCAGGTCCAGGACTCGAACCATGGTCGACTACATGGGAGTCCAGCAACATAGCTATCACACTAACTGCTGGTCCCAGTAGACATAATTTTCAATTGCAGAGAATTCATATTGGAGAGAGGCCCCAAGTGCCAGAAATGTAGTTAATGCCCTCAACCAGAAATACAGCCTGATTTAGCCCCAGATAGTCTCACTAAAGTAGATGAGTAGCACATGCAGAAAATAATTTCTATAAATTCCTAGCCTTGAACACCAGCAGGTTCACACTGGTGTAAAACATAATGACTATAGAAACTGTAGAATAATCTTTGGTGTAAAATCACAACTGTTCACCACCAGAAAAATCCACATCAAAGAAAGGAATTATAAGGACACTGAATATGTGAAATTGTTTAGCCAAAAGTATAGCCTTAATATAGATCAGAGAGTTCACACCGGCTGCATGAACATGTTGAGTGTGGATAATTCTTTGGGCAAAGCTCTGGCTTCATTTTACAGCAGAGTTCGCACCAGAGCAAGGTTTTACAAGGCCAACGAATGTGGGAAAATGTTCAGCCTTAATCCATACTTGTAATCCATACTGGTGAAAGGCCTTATGAGTTCAGCAGGTATGGGGATTATTTGAGCCACAAATCTGGTATCAGTAGACATTGGATAAATCACCCTGGAGATGAGCCTTAACACACAGTGACTGAGAAAACATCAGTCGATGTCTTCTACTCGTTTGCACCTGGAAAGTTCACACCGAGAAAGGCTTCAGGAGAGAAGGATGTGCAGACTGCCTCTTCAACATAGGGAAAGGCACCAGAGAAAAGCTCTGAAAATAGCTGCTCTGAGGTAGCCATCACTCAAAAGTTGAACCTCGCATCTGGACATCCACGTTGGAGAGATTCTCTGAGTGCCAGGCACGTGGGGCACTGTCAGGGGCTGCTGCGTTGCACATTCCATGCCTGGAACCTGCGCCTGAGTTCCACCATTGCTGGTGCCTATGACTGAAGCCATCTCACCTCTGCCAGCAGGCAAGTAGGCATCAGGTTACCCCAACATACTCTGCGAGCACAGACTTTGTGCTCTTTATCCCATTCCATGGAGAGAAATCCTGAGTGGCCAAAGTTTACTTCTAATTAGTACAGACATAGTATATACGAGTACGAGAGAATTAGGGCTCGAGGTGGAGTGCCCTATCTGTAGATTCACAAATCTTTCTATCCAATTATTATAGTTTTGAGGGATGAGGGTATACAGATATATTCCACATATCTGGACTTCCGGATCTCCTATGGTCATGGTCACTGAGAGAGAAAATGATGTAAAGGTTTGTGGATTTCTATGACCTACCTGGGCAGTTCATTTAGAGGCCATAGCTATATGGGCATTAAAACAGAATTTTGACAGGAAATATTATTCCAAATACAAGACTTTGCGACTCGCATGGAATTATCCTTCCTTACCTATGTGTCTTTGTTTTCCTTAGGCAGGGCTGTCCCTCATTACATAAGGAGGATAATGGCGGAGACAATACGTGTTTGCCAAATCTGGTTTTGTAAGAGGAGTGTGAGATCCAGATCTTTTCATGGAATCATTTTTTAAATGTTTTATCAAGATGTAATTGATATAAACTACAAAATCTGAAATAATAGAACGTGATGTTTGACCATATGAGGGGGTCTTCAAAATGTGTATTATAAAAATAGCCATGCATAGATCTCAAAATGTGTTTTGCACCAAAATAAACTTGTATTTTATTTCAGGTGTTCCACAAACTTTCTGAAACCCCCTCATATGTATACACTCATGCAACTGCTGTCATCATTGCAATGAGTATATCCATCGTACAAGGTCTGGGTCAAAGAGCAGTAAATGTTTGTCATTCTACAAACTGACTGACTTGCAAAGTGGTAGTACCACTGTACATTTCCATCAGCTGTGGATGAGAATTTCAATTGTCCTGTACCCTCATCAACACTTGTTATGTCACTTTTTAAATGTTTTTATTGTTTTTAATGACATCTATTAATTGTACATTTGTATTTATGGAGTAAAGAGTGGCTTTTTTTCAGTAGGTGAATATAACATATATGATCAAATCAGAGTAATTAGCAAATGCATCATCTTAAATATTTATCATTATTTTTTTTTGAGAGGTTTTCGCTATAGGGCATGTGCACTCACCAGACAGACAGAGAGAGACAGAGAGACAGAAAGCGAGAAATCACCCCCAGGGGGGATGGTCACACCGCAATCCCTTCTCCTCCATTCTCCTCTCGGGATCTTGGGCATGCACGCACACGCGCCCGGTATGAGTTTTAAGCCACCGGGTCCGGGATGCGAACCGCGGCCGACTACGTGGGAGTTCAGCGACATAGCCATTACACTAACTGCTGGTCCCCGAGGACGTGAAACTCTTAAGTATATCTGGAAAGCAATCTGCCCCTGGAGATGGTAGCAAGGTTCCACAGAAAAAAGTAAAACTTGCTGCTGACGAGGATGATGATGAAGATGATGACTATGAAGAAGACGATGGTGATTTTGAAGATGAGGAAACAGAAGGAAAAACTCCAGTGAAGAAATCTATACAAGATACTCCTGGCAAAAATGCTCAAAAATCAAACCAGAATGGAAAAGACTTAAAACCATCAACACCAAGATCAAAAGGTCAGGAATCATTAAAAAAAAAAAAAAAAAAAAAAAAAAAAACAGGAAAAAAGTCCTAAAACACCAGGAGGACCCAGTTCTGTAGAAGACATTAAAGCAAAAATGCAAGCAAGTATAGAAAAAGGTGGTTCTCTTCCCAAAGTGGAAGCCAAGTTTATCCATTATGTCAAGAATTGCTTCTGGATGACTGACCAGGAGGCTATTCAAGATCTCTGGCAGTGGAAGAAGTCTCTTTAAGGAAATAGTTTAAACAGTTTGTTAAAATTTTCCATCTTATTTCATTTCTATAACAGTTAATATCTAGCTGTACTCTTTATAATGCAGAGTGAGAACTTTCCCTACCATGTTTGATAAATGTTGTCCAAGTTCCATTGTCAAGAATGTGTTGTCCAAAATGCTGTTTAGTTTTTAAAGAAGGAATTCCACCCTTTGCTTGGTTTTAAGTATGTATGGAATGTTATGATAGGACACGGTAGTAGTGGTGGTCAGACATGGAAATGGTGGGGAGACAAAAATATACCTGTGAAATAAGCTCAGTATTTTAATAAAGAAAAAAAAATCAAATGTGTTTTATCCCATCCAGAAATCACTGTATAGTGGCTTAATCATACATGTTATCATCACAGATAATTTTCCATTTCTTGTTTCTTATATACATATATTCTTTCCCCCCAACTCCCCCATTTCTCACCCTCTGCCATATTCCACCCTCCTCCCACTCTACCTCTGGTTTGCTTTCCATTCCTTTTTTCTCTCCCACATTTTATTGGTTAACAAAATATCTTAATTGATCTAACTACTTTTAATAGCAAGTTCTAAATCTTCTCTTTTGGTTATTTTGAAATATACAGTGAATTACTGTTATCTTTAGCCACCCTACTCTACTATGGAACTTGTTCCTTCTATCTCACTGAAATTTTGTATCTGTTAATCAGCAATTCCCATTCCCCCTTATTCTGAACTCTTCTTCACCTCTAATAAGTTGAACTTACGTGTTTCAAATTTTTCATATGATTATTTTGGCAAAGATACAGGTAGAATCACAAGCAAGCCAAATACAAGATCCTCATTCTAGATCAATAGTTAGTGTGATGGTTAAGACACTAGATTCTCACACGGTCCATCACAGTTCAAGTCCTGGACCTAGTGGCTTGCTTTCTCACTTTCTCTCTTTCCTCTCTCTCTCTCTGCCTCTCTTTTTCTCTGTCTCTCTCTGTGAGCACACATGCCCTATAGCAAATTTTTAAAAACTAGTAATAGTGGCAAGTGGTTAAGACAGGGGACTCCCACATGGCCAACCACAGTTCAAATCCCAGACCCAGTGACTAGAAATGTGTGTGTGTGTGCCCGAAATCCCAGCAGGAGAATGGATTATGGGATGGCCATCCCCCTTGGGGGTGATTTCTCACTCTCTCTCTCTCTGTCTCTGCAATAAGCCTATAGCAAAAATCTGTCCTTAAAATAATAATAATAATAAATTAAATTATAAAAAATTTAAATATCCTTATTCTGTGATGTCATTTTCTTTTTAAAGCAGTTCTTTAGTTCTCTGACATTTGCAGCATGATAGGGTTGTCGTAGAATTCTGGCATTACAGAAACCTGTCAGGAATATGCTAACATTTTCATCTACAACAGAGCAGATGTCACATTCTAAATCACAAGTATGACACTCCCATAGAAAACACTAATTGGAGCACAGAGAAGCACAAGAGAAGTAGCCAGCATTAGGCAACAGGTAGCAGGTACTCCTTACCTACCATGGGACCCGTTTTACTCTGCTATTGGTCCACAATAGGAAAGGTGGAATCTCTGTCTAATGTTCATTTTCCAGGAAGTACATGTTTGAAATTGCCAAGGATAAAAGAGGGGGGTGGTATATAAGACGGCAACATGGCAAGGCCTGAGTTAACAGAGGCCATTGGCTCGGCCTCTTTCCTGTCTTAAGAGCTCTGTTTGACGGACAGCTAATATGAAAGCCAAAGAGAGAAAGCAAAGTAATCTTATTGGGAAAAGAATATGGAAAAGGAAACCTTCAAGAGTGTCAGAATACAGGGTGGTCAAAGGTTCAGCCCTGAGGTCCAGCTCAGTTGGCTTCCGTACTTACTAGCTGGCCATGTAGTGATGGGTGGGCCACATACCTCTCTAAACCTGTTTTCCTATCCATACAATGAGGATTTCTTACCCTTGTGAAGATGAAGAAGATAATAATTGCACTTAAGCCTTATCAGCCTGATCGTAACAGCTTAAGACCTGATACCTAGGGAGTAAATGGTCGGTGGATTTTAAGTGACTATTAGGGAAAGACAGGAATATCGATCTTCTCTTTGCTCCAGCAGAATTTCCAGGAGTCCCAAAGAATGGCTTTCGTCAGCTTGTCTGGATGTGACTTTTTTTTTAGAGGTTTTCGCTATAGGGCGCGTGCGCTTGCCAGACAGACAGAGAGAGACATAGAGACAGAAAGCAAGAAATCACCCCCCAGAGGGGATGGTCATGCCGCAATCCTTTCTCCTCCATTATCCTCTTGGGATCTTGGGCACGCACGCACACGCGCCCGGCGTGAGTTTTAAGCCACCGGGTCCGGGACACGAACTGCGGTCGACTCCATGGGAGTCCAGTGACATAGCCATTACGCTAACTGCTGGTTCCCTTGATGTGACTTTTTTTTTTTTTTTGAGAGGTTTCTGCTATAGGGCGCGTGCGCTCGCCAGACAGACAGAGAGAGACAGAGACAGAAAGCAGGAAATCACCCCCCAGGGGGATGGCCACGCCGCAATCCCTTCTCCTCCGTTCTCCTCTCGGGATCTTGGGCACGCACGCACACGCGCCCGGCGTGAGTTTAAGCCACCGGGTCCGGGACTCGAACCGCGGTCGACTACGTGGGAGTCCAGCGACATAGCCATTACGCTAACTGCTGGTCCCCCTGGATGTGACTTTGAAGATGGTCTGGTCTCAGCTTTTGGAAACCATGCAAAGCTATAGGCCTCACAGCATTCAATGACAAGGGAAGGACAGAGACCACACCCTCTGACCTGTCAGGCCCCCTAGTGGCTCCTGCCCTGCCCTACTTTCATCACAATCTGTCCTTTACCTGATCAGTGACTTCCCCTGACCCAGTCTCCTGAACCTGTTTCTAGAGCCGTGACTTGTCCCCTACACAATGGCCTTTGGTTCTAGTTGTCTATTGGCTAAGTACTGCCACTTGGCTACTGTGACAGACCTCAGACTGAAACTGAATTTATCATGGTCCACTGGTGCCTGAGTCTTTCTTCCCAGGGTGCCTTGGAGTACTCCCAAGCACAGGTGGGACTCATCCCTGGGAGGAGCCAGGAATAGCAGGCAGAGAGTGAGGAGGTGGATCACTCAGATTCAGAGATTCTTCTTCAGCCTGCTGCAGGGTGACTACACAGGGTGGAAGGTCAAGGGGCGGGGAGTACTCTTTTACCACAGAGGAGAGAAGAAGCTATATCCTTCAGGTGTAGAGCCATTGTCTGGCTACCAAAGATGTTGTCTAGGAAACAAAAATGCTGTTCGCTTTGTGTGGCCATTCTCCTGCTAACCCTCATCTTGGCCTTATTTAGCTATTACTTGAACCCAAAGAATCAGAAGCTGAAAAGTATGTTAGCTAGGGCAAGCATGGCTGTTAGAGAACTCCATGGCCAACAAGATGTAAAATGGTCAAGGATGGCATATGGCCAACCACAACTGCTAAAGCCCTCTAGGAATGATGTCCTTGTGGTGACACCTTGGCTGGCTCCCATTGTGTGGGAAGGGACTTTCAATATCGACATACTAAATCAGCAATTCCGACAGCAGAATGCCACCATTGGATTAACCGTGTTTGCTGTAAAAAAATACATAATCTTTCTGAAGCTGTTTCTGGAAACCGCAGAGACATACTTCATGGTGCGACACAGAGTGAACTACTACATCTTTACCGACCAACCTAAACACGTTCCACAGATCCTGCTCCAAAAAGGAAGGCAGATGGTCATTCTCAGGGTCCGGAGCTATGCCCGCTGGCAGGACATCTCCATGCACCGCATGGAGGTGATCAGCATCTTTTCCCAGAGGCGCTTCCTCAGGGAGGTGGATTACCTTGTGTGTGCAGATGTGGACATGAAGTTCAACGACCACGTGGGCGTGGAGATCCTCTCCTCCTTGTTTGGAACCATTCATCCTGGCTTCTTCTGGCTCCGACGGGATGCCTTCCCCTATGAACGCCGGCCTCAGTCACAAGCCTATATTCCTCAGGATGAGGGGGACTTTTATTACATGGGGGGTTTATTTGGGGGATCAGTGCCAGAGGTGTATCAGCTCACCAAGGCCTGTCATGAGGCAATGATGATTGACGAAGCTGATCACATTGAGGCCATATGGCACGAGGAGAGCCACTTGAACAAGTACCTACTTCACCACAAACCCACCAAGGTCCTCTGCCCCGAGTACATGTGGAATAATGGGCCGCTTGATTTAACTCCTTGCATAAAACGGAGTCGATTTGTGATCTTGCGAAAGGATAGAAAGACAATGCGTACCAATGATGAAAACATCGAGAAAGGGTTCAGAGAGGGGAGATGGCCAGTCAGCCCTCCTCATCTTCCTGCCACGCTCTTCTAATTTAACATCAGTTTTACATGACTCTGCCTCCTTCCTGTCCGGTCAAGAAAAATTGCTGGTACCTATTCCCCATCTCCCCGAATTCAGGTAGGCCTAGCACCATCCCCGTCTTCCTAATCTTCACGCACACACACACATTTAAGCAGGCCAGATTGTACAGCTTAAGTGCAAGTTCCTGAGTTGCCCCACCCTGAGCATCTCTCTGGTCATCCAACATTGTCAGAATGAAGGAGGCGAGTGTTCTAGCCTGTCTTGACAATAGAAGGGATAAGAGAGAAAATCATTCCACAGCAAGGAAGAGGCCTGTCAACACCGTCTTCTGCCTCCTGCGACATGCAGTCACACATAAACCTGCTTTCCTCCTTGTCCAACTGGTGCACAAAAACGTCAGCCTTAAGCCAGCTGACTGACTTCTCAGAATCCTTATAAGGGTTGTACGGTCCATTTCACGTGCAGGCAGGAGAAGGACACAGCGCCTAGTCAACACCCTCTTCCCTGATTCTTAAACTCGTGTTCATCCCAAAGCATCCCCAGAATCAAAACCGCTCTTCTGCACGCTCCATCACCCACCCTCTGGTTGCCTCCATCCCACTTTTGATTTATCAGTATATCAACTTATAGGGACATACCAGGTCCTTATAAACTGAAAATATATACATTGGGTAGTCAGGAAAGTCTTGACATATTTTTCTATGCTTTCTAGGCAAAAATGTGTCATGACTTTCCTGACAACTACACACACACACACACACACACACACACACACACATATATATATGTATTTCTAGATGAAAATAGGAAGTTCCAACTGTCATGAAAACCTGTCTCGGGACCAGCAGTTAGCATAATGGCTATGTCACTGGACTCCCATGTAGTCTACCGCAGTTGGAGTCCCGGACCAGGTGGCTTAAACTCACGCCGGGCGCGTGTGCATTTGTGCCCAAGATCCCGAGGGGAGAAAGGAAGAGAAGGGATTGCGGCATGGTCATTCCCCCTGGGGGGTGATTTCTCACTTTCTGTCTCTCTGTCTCTGTCTTTCTGGCAAGTGCACACACCCTATAACAAAATAAAATAAATAAATAAATAAATAAATAAATTAAAAAAAAAAAAAAACCTCTCCAAAAAAGAAAAAAAAACCCTGTCTTTTACTTAAAAAGTATTTGTCTTTTAGCAAGGGCCCATAGTCCTACATATCATTTGTCCTGAAGTCCTGCATTTTCTTGGTCCTGCTTTTTTCTCTCATATGCAAAAGAGAGATTGAACTCATGCATCAGCAAACTTCATTTCTCTTCTGTAGTGGGTAAATTTTCATAATTTTAGGGGCTTTTATACTTTAGTTCTAAGTTGTTTTTCTGTACCAGTACTGAGTAATCATTTTTACCCATGAGTCAGGAAAATGTTTTCTCCCTAATGCAAAATGAAAATCTCCTCACCGGGCTCATAGAGGACAGACCGCCAGTGGGACAGCAGAACGGGTCCTGCCATCCAGGTCCTTCCCTCCCGGTCTATGCTCTACTTCATAGCTCTGGCTTCATGGGTAAAGGGTGTCCTGGAGCTGGCCTCTTAAACCTTTCAGCCCTATACTTCATCAGAGACCTCATCAACATCTCCAACCCCTTCACTCAGCTACAGAAGAACATGGTACTGTCTGTGTTGTTCCTGGTTTGACATGTGTTGGCTTTTCATTTCTTTGGTGGTTTTTTGAAAGTTTGGTGCACTTAGCTCTGTCTGGATTTGCATCCCTTTAAGAATCTTCATACCAACTGATGTGTTTTTTAGCTTTTGTCTTTGGGATTTTTTTTTTTTTTTGAGAGATTTTAGCTATAAGGGCGCGTGTGCTCGCCAGACAGACAGAGAGAGACATAGAGACAGAAAGCGAGAAATCACCCCCCAGGGGGAATGGTCACGCCGCAATCCCTTCTCCTCCATTCTCCTCTCGGGATCTTGGGCACGCACGCACACGCGCCCGGCATGAGTTTTAAGCCACCGGGTCCGGGACGTGAACCACGGTCGACTACGTGGGAGTCCAGTGACATAGCCATTACGCTAACTGCTGGTTCCCTGTCTTTGGGATTTTTTAGAGAGATTTTTGCTATATGGCACGTGCATTCATCAGAGAAACAGAGAGAGGGAAAGTGATAAATCACTCCCCAGGGGGGATGGTCATGCCACAATCCCGTCTCCTCCATTCTCCTCTCAGAATTTTGGGCATGCCTGCACACACATCCGGCATGAGTTTAAAGCTGCTGGGCCTGGGACTCAAACTGTGTTCAGTCATGTGGGAATCTAGCCACCTGATGATTACCCCGATATATGTGTTTAAATGTGTGGACCATATTCAGTATGATCTGCCTTCACTATGATTTTCAAGGGACTGTTTTGATTTCTGATAAAAAGTAGGTACAGCTTTCTTTGGTACAAAGGGCTTTCATAAAGTTCATAGAAACTTCTATTATGAAACAACTATTCAAGGATTTCTAGTTTTTCTTGTGTGTCCAAAAATATGAATTCATACTTCCTTCTCTTTTCTGTGAAATTTTTCAGATCCCCTTGTACATCTGTCATTGTCCTGTGATGGAAGTCATGTTAAAATATCAGGAATAGGGTACCAGCAGGTGGCGTGCTGGTTAAGCTCACTGAACTCCAACACGGCCAACTGCAGTCCAAGTCCCAGATCTGGTGGCCTGCTTCCTCACTTTCCCTCACTCTCTTTCACTCTGTCACTCTAAGCAAATAAATAAATAAAGTTAAATAAAAATAATTTTAAAAAAATCAGGAACAGGCTCAGTCATCATGGCATAGAGGGTAGGGTGCTGCTGCATGATACTGAAATTATATGAGAAGCCAGAAGTTCAAGTTCTGGGTCAATATGAACACATTGGGTACACCATTGGTGGGGGTCATGACAGGGTGAGACCTTGTCAAGAAGACCTCTCTTGCTCAAGAAATAAATAAGCTTAAAAAAAAAAATCTCAGGAGCAGGTGAGTCGAGGTGCACAAAGGAGTGTTGTTTCTTCATTTATAAAGTCCTGTTATGGAATAGATTGGTGCATCTCCTCTGCTCTTTCTTTACCAGGGACAGTTCTGATAGGAATGTTGGATGATGAATGCTGAGGCTTAGCAAATATTCAGTAGGTGCCTACTATTTGCTCAGACTCTCAGCTACAGACCTAGCATCACAGCATGAGAAAAATGTACACGATCCTTGTTTACAGGTAGTGTCTTGGGACATAGCAATGCCCCTTCCCTCTTTAATTCATTTTTTTCATCAAGGGAGTGACTGTCTTTCCTGGGTATCCTATTTATCTGACTGCACCTCCTCAGTCTTCTTTGCTAGCTCTTCCTTATCCCCAGGGCACAATGGTAGGACTCTATTCTGCCTAGACCCTCCTTCTAATTGATTCCATCCAGCCTCCTAAGTTGGAAGGCTACATGGCTATCTCTGATCCCATATCTTATTTATTTATTTATTTATTTATTTTTGGAAAGGTTTGTGCTATAGGGCGCGTGCGCTCGCCAGACAGACACAGAGAAATAGAGAGACAGAAAGTGAGAAATCACCCCCCAGGGGGGATGGCCACACCGCAATCCCTTCTCCTCCATTCTCCTCTCAGGATCTTGGGCATGCATGCACACACGCCTGGCGTGAGTTTTAAGCCACCTGGTCCGAGATGCGAACCTCGGTCGACTATGTGGGAGTCCAGCGACATAGCCATTATGCTAACTGCTGGTCACTCTGATCCCGTATCTTCACAACACACACACACACACACACACACACACACACACACACCCCTAGCTGCCAGCAGCAACCCAAACTTCCCAAATTTATCACAAGTTCTTGATCTCCCCTTAACCCAGGCCCAGCACTCCAGATCCCAGTTCCACTGCCCTTCTTGGGGCAGCACATGATCCTCTGAGGCGTCTCCAAATAGGTTTGGTGAGGTCAGGGGGAATTGTTGGACAAAATACTCAGTCCTTTCCTAACACATTTTTTAAGTGAATTTTTATTTGGGGATAATTTTATATTTACAGCAAACTTATAAATATGATACATTTGTAAGACCAACACTGGTACATTACTGTTAAATGAATTCCAGACTTAATACAGATTTAAAAAAATTCATCAGTTTGTATTCCAGAATCCAGTCTACATCCTCAGTACATGGCAGTAATCGTCATCCCTCCCCAGTCTCCTCTAGTATGTCAGACTTTCTTTGTTTTTCATGGCCTTGGTAGTTTTGAGTACTGGCCAGGGGTCCTGCTGAATATCTCCCCAGTTCAAATTTTTCTGGAGCTTTCTGTTGGTTACACTGGTGCTTGGGATTTTTGGAAAGGCACCACAAAGTTGTGGCATATCCTTCTTGTCACACCACATCAGGGGATAAATGATATAAATAAGTATTACTTCTGGTGAATATTAAGTTTGATTCTCTGGAAGTAAGTCACTAAGTCAGCTCACCCTTAAAGAGAAAAGACATTAGGTTCCACCTCCTGAAAGGAAGAGTATCTATATCTATTATTTGGAATTTGTAAGATTTGTTTTTCCCTCCTACTTATTTATTTATGTAAACATTTATTTGTATTGTTATGAGCTAATAATCTTATTATAAACTTTGGATTATAATCCAATAACTGGACAATTTCCTTGGGTATGAATATTGGTCCCACTATGGCCACTGAGAGCTCTTTTTGTTTTCTTTCTGTTAAAATTTGCATGGACCACCCCATTCTGGTTGCAACATCAAACTCCTTTTCTAGAGTAGCAGGTTAACTTTGACTCATGAGAGTTTTAGTAAACCCAAGTTTCTGATCTATAGGACTGAGGTGTTGTAGCCACCCAAAGGAATAAAAGACAGAGGAGGGAAGCTGATCATAGAGACCTCCTCCGTCTCTGCTGCAGGACATGAATCACAGAGACCTGCAACTGCTCACTCTAATTTCTGAATTGCCTGAGAAACCCAAGCTCACCTTGGAGTCATGTTCATTAATACGGAAAGGAAATTACCAGGAGGATTGATACTGAGCCCACTGAAAATCCAGAAGGCACCTAAGAATCTGTTCCCAATAACTATGGTTCCATTATCCAACTGGTGGGTAAAGTTGAGGCACGGTGAGCATTGGAGTAAATGTATAGGCCCCAAGTCCTGCAACTTCCTTAGATGTGGTGGATTCAGAGCTCAAAGCTGGTATCCACATGGCCTTGGGGCTCTATTCAGAAAATACAGGTGGTTAAGTTGGGCAGGAGCCCATATCAGAGCCAGATCCCCACTATCCTCCAGGACCTGAACTAACACAAAAGACATCTTCTAGATGACTTTATGACTTACCTGTAGTGGTTTACACCTGTCCTTACTCTCCCTGTGCCCCTATGATTTTGAGCTCCACATTCTGAGTAAGTACTGCATTTGGAGTTGACATAGGTGCAAGAGCAGGTGATCAAGATGCAAAGGTGACAGTTGGGGCTGGGTAAATTGAATAAGTTTAATGTTTCTAATACAGCTAACAGGCAATTCATGAGGAGAGGAAATTTCTTCACATAAACTCAAACTCAGATGCCCTTGCCCTCCGAACTTCACACCTTTCCCCCATGCCCTAAAGCACATTTTCAAGTCTTTCTGGCACCAGCTTTGGCAGGTGTTCAGACTCCTCTTACTGAGTGATTAGGGAGCCATCCTCATCCTTGTCTGCCTGACAGTAACAACCCCCCTCCACACCATGAGCTGAGGTTCTCACTGAAGATGGAATTGAATGACCAAGGAGAATGTTTTGTCCCTGCATATGAGGTGATCTTGGGATGTGGGAACCCTGCTTATGACTTGTGCAGTAGCTTTCTCGGGCCTGCCATATACGTGGTGCTTCAGGCTTTACCGAGTTGTCCTAATAAAACACCTGCAGTTCAAATCTGTGCACCCAATGTCTGTGCATTGTGTGGAGTGTGCAACCTCTGGCAGGAGGCCTTGAGAGATAGTAAGGTGAAGTGACATGTTTGGTCATTCACAGCATGAGTGCTCATGATCCCCAGAGGAGAATGAAGGAGAAGAGATTGTGGCATGGCCATCCCCTCTGGGGATGATTTCTCACTTTCTATCTCTCTTTCTGGTGAGTGCACACGCCCTGTAGCAAAAAAACACTCTCAAAAAAAAGTATTAAAAGCAGACTAGGTCATACAGAAAATCAAATCTCAGATGTAGAAGAGAAAATTGCTGGCCTAGAAAAATCTACAACAAGACTGAGAAAATTGACCCCCAAAAATGGAGAATAATATATAATACTAGATACCATCAAACATCGGGACCAGCACTTAGCGTAATGGCTATGTCGTTGGACTCCCATGTAGTCGACCGCGGTTCAAGTCCTGGACCTGGCGGCCTAAACTTACGCCAGGCACTTGTGCGTGCGTGCCCAAGATCCCGAGAGGAGAATGGAGGAGAAGAGATTGCGGCGTGGCCATCCCCCCGGGGGGTGATTTCTCGCTTTCTGTCTCTCTGTCGCTCTCTCTCTGTCTGGCGAGCGCATGCGCCCTATAGCAAAAACCTCTCCAAAAAAAAAGAAAGAAAAATCTACAACAAGACTGAGAAAATTGCCCCCCAAAAATGGAGAATAATATATAAGAAATACTAGATACCATCAAACATCCGGATAATTGGTATCCCAGAAGGTGAAGAGACTCATAAGGGCACTGATAATCTATTTCATGAAATCCTGCAAGAAAACTTTCCAAACCTAGAGAGGCACTCAAAGATCCAGACTCAAGAAATACAAAGGACCCCAAGTAGAATCAACCCAAGAAGATCTTCTCTAAGACACATTATAGCCAGGTTGACCAAAATCACAGACAAAGACAAGATACTAAGATTGGCAAGAGAGAAATGGCAAGTTACCTACAAAGGATATCCCATCAAACCAACAGCAGACCACTCATCAGAATTAATGTGAGCAAGGAAAAAATGGAAAAATATATTCAAAGTGTTAAGGGAATAGCAATTTCAGCCAAGAATACTTTACCCATCAAGATTATCCTTCATATGGGAAGAAAAGACAAGAACATTCTCAGATAAACAAAACCTGAAAGAATTTACCAGCACCAGACCAGATCTCCAAGAAATTCTCAAGGGAGTGCTATATCAGGAAAATTAAATTCAGACACACAGAAATGGGAATTAAAAAACTGGGAAAATGGCCAACTTAATCATAGGGACAAGTCTGGAGTTGAATACTATATCCCAGAATTCAATGGGGAAGATTGAACCACAGCAGATAGATTAAATACATGAGTCTGAACTGGTGAAATAGCATTTTAAGACTTTTGACTAAAATATTGCTGATTTTCTTCTAGGCTTTATTTTCCGGTTTTAAAGATTTTTGTCCAGTATTGAGCTGTCCATAAGTTCACGCATCTACTTTTTGAACAGAATCCTAACCTGTTTCCTGGCTTTAAGTTTTAAGTAAAGTTCCTTAGCATTTCTTTGATTTATTAAAGTTAAAACTGCTTTACTTGAAATTACCAGCTGAACTTGTTATTGAAAGTAGTTAGATTATATAAGAAATTGTGTGATGATTAAAATGGGGGCGGGGGAAGGAATGGAAGACAACTGTAGACACCAGAGGTAGTGTGAGAAGAGGGTGGTAAAGGGCAGAAGATAAAAAATAGGGGTAAAATACAAACACACACACACACACACACACACATACATATATATGAGAAACTAGAAATGGAAAATTATTGACGATAACATGCATGATTAAGCCACTATGCAGTATATTCTGGATGGGAAATCACATTTTGTATGCTGTGACAATGCTTAGGGAATGAATGTTAATTAATTTTTTAAAATGTTTCAGGAAAAAAAAAAACAACGAAAACTGTCTTTCTTTAAATAAAAAAAGTTCATTAAAAATACCTATTTGATGACCATAGTAAGCTATATAGCCCCAGCTAGGTGGTACTTTAGAGTATGTTCATTCTACTCACTGAGGTTTATGCCTAAAGTCAGACTTGTGTTCATGAATATGTATATATCAGCTGTGCTTGCTATTGAAAACATTTAGATTAATTAAGATCATTAGTGAATCAAAATGTGGGGCGAAAAAGGCATAGAAAGCAACCATGGATACCAGAGACAGTGTGGGAAGAGGGTGGGAGATGGCAGAGGGTGAGGGATAGGGAATCAAGGATGGAAAAAAAAAAGCAAAATATACAGGAAACAAGAAATGGAAAATTATTTGTTGACGATAACACATATTTGATGTGCTTGATCGAGCCAATATACAGTGTATTCTGGATGGAAAATCTCATTTTGTATGCTATAATGATGTATAGTAAATGAATGTAAATAAATAAATTTAAATTTAAAGAAAGAAAAAAAAAGAATGGTAAGTGCTGGTAAGGCTGTGGTGAAAAAGGAACGCTTTCATACTGTTGATGGGAATGTAAATTAGTAAATTAGTGGAGAACAATATGGAGGTTTTCAGAAACCTACAAATAGAACTACCCATGCAACCAAGTAATTCCACTCTTAGGTATTTACCCAAGGGAAAGAAAACCCTCAGCTGAAAGAACACTTGCACATCCATGTTTATTGCAGCATTATTCACAATTGCTAGGACATGGAATCAACCCAAATGTCCAAAAATGGATGATTGGAATACTACTCAGCTATAAAAAAAAAAAAAATGAGACCCTGACATCTGATACAAACTGTACCAATATAGAAGATTTAATGCTAAGTGAAGCAAGCCAGATGATAAAAGACAGGCATTGCATGTTCCCATTTTATACTGAATGTCTGCACTCTATAGCAGAAACTGAAAGATTGAAAGATATAATAGCATGGAGAGAAACTATAGATACTAGAGACAGTCTAGGAGGGGGTGGTTAATAGGGTGGGAGAGAGGAGATCAGGGGAAGAAAATAAACAAAACATTTAATAGACACAAAATGGAAAATTATGTGTTGATGATAATGTATATGGTAATGTCTGACTTAACTAATATGCCTGTATTCACGCTGGAAAAAAAGCTTGTACACTGTAAAGATGTAAAGTGATGGGACCAGCAGTTAGCGTTATGTCTGTGTCGCTGAACTCCCATGTAGTCAACCACAGTTCAAGTCCTGGACCCGTGGCTTAAACTCACACCGGGCATGTGTGCGTGCATGCCCAAGATCTTGAGAGAAGAATGGGGAAGGGATTGCGGCGTGGCCGTCCCCCCTGGGGGATGATTTCTCACTTTCCATCTCTCTGTCTCTCTCTGTCTTTCTGGCAAGCGCACACACCCTATAGCAAAAACCTCTCCCCCCAAAAAAAGATGTAAAGTGATTAAAAATATATATGTTAATAACTAAAATGAAAAATGTAATTAGAGAAAATTAACAAGCTAAAAGCAGATTTTTAAAAGATATAAAAGATTAATAAATTTCATTAACTTCCAGAAAGTGTGATGAAGAAATTAAAAGAGAGCCAACTGATGGTGTGGTGGTTAAGGCAGCTGGATCCTATGTAGCCAACTGCACAGTTTGAGTTCCAGACCCAATGATTTGAAAAACATGCTGGGCATGTGTGTGTGTACATGCCCAAAAATCTCAAAAAGAGAGATGAAGAAGAAGAGTTGTGGCATGACCATCCCCCATGGGAAATGCTTTCTCACTTTTCTCTCTCTCTCTCTGTTTCTCTCTCTCTCTCTGTCTACTGAGCACATACACTCTCTAGAAAATTTTTTTAAAAGATAAAAATAAAATGGCCAATATCAGGAATAAAAGGGGGAACATAGGGACCAGCAGATGGCAAAATGGTTACATCACTCAACTCCCACATAGTTCACTGTGGTTTGAGTCCCGGACTTGGTGCCTTAAAACTCATGCCGGACATGTATGCATGCATGCCCCAAATCCCAAGAAGATAATGGAGGAGAAGGGATTGCAACATGGCTATCCACCCTGGGGGTTGATTTCTTACTTTCTTTCTTCTTTTTTTGGTGGGGGGAGGTTTTCGCTATAGGGCGCGTGCGCTCGCCAGACAGACAGAGAAAGACATAAAGATAGAAAGCGAGAAATCACCCCCCAGGGGGCATGGCCACGCCACAATCCCTTCTCCTCCATTCTCCTCTCGGGATCTTGGGCACGCACGCACACGCACCCGGCGTGAGTTTTAAGCCACCGGGTCCAGGACGCGAACCGCGGTCGACTACGTGGGAGTCCAGCGACATAGCCATTATGCCAACCGCTGGTCCCGATTTCTTACTTTCTGTCTCGGTCTCTTCCTGTTTCTCTGGTGAGTGCACATGCCCTATAGCAAAAATCCCTCTCTAAAAGAAACTATAGTTCTGACAAATATTCAAAGGATATAAGGTAACTATAAACACTTTTGCATGATGAAAACGATATATACAGCTGGGTTTCTTGGTGAATTCTGTCAAATGTGTTTGGGCAATATTTCACCAATGTTAAACATGCTGGCATTACCCTAATACCAAAGTCTAACAATAAAAAAATTTACAAATTAATTTCCCTATGAGCATAGAAATAAAAATATTCCACAACATTTTCAGAAACCTAATTCAACTAAATGTAAAAGAGTGCTCTATTATTACCACATGGGGTTTGTCTCAGGAATACAAGGTTGGTTTAATGCTCAAAAACCAATTGGGAACCAGCAGTTAGTGTAATGGCTATGTCGCTGGACTCCCACGTAGTCGACCGCGGTTCGCGTCCCGGACCCGGTGGCTTAAACTCACGCCGGGCGCGTGTGCATGCGTGCCCAAGATCCCGAGGGGAGAATGGAGGAGAAGGGATTGCGGCGTGACCATCCCCCCTGGGGGGTGATTTCTCGCTTTCTGTCTCTCTGTCTCTCTCTGTCTGTCTGGCGAGCGCACTCACCCTATAGCAAAAAACCTCTCCAAAAAAAAAAAAACAAACAAACAAACAAAAAAAAACCCAATCAATCACAATTAACCATACTGAAAAAAATTAAGAAAGTCATATAATTATCAAAACTGTCAGCAAGGTAATTACGAAATTTAACATCTCAGTAAAAAAAAAAAAAAAAACCTTTTTGCAAAATAGGAATTATTATAGAATCTCCTTTATGTGACAAAGCCCATCTACAACAAACTATTATTTAAAAGCATACTGAACCCTTTTTCCCCAAGATCAAGAACTGGAAAATGATATCTACGGTCTCCACTTTTTCTCAACATTTTACCGAAGGTCGTAGCAAATACAAAGGTAAGTAAAAGAAATAAAAGGCATACAGAATAAAAATGATGATATAAAGTTGTCTTTATTCATATTGTGCATTACAGAAATTCTTAAGGAATCCACAGAAACAAACTGCCACAAGGTTCCAGCATACAAGTTCAATATATAAAACTGATTGTATTTTATACCAATAAATAGTTAAAAACTAAAATTTAAAAGATGCCACTTATAATAGCATATTAAAAGGCTTATAAAATCTTTAGGAATAAATTAGTGAATGTTGCATAAGACCTATACACCGAAAACTACAGAAGAGGTAATGGCAAATTTTCTATAAAGGGCCAGATAGTAAATATTATGGGCTTTGTAGTTTACAGTTGGTCTCCATTACATATTCTGTTTTTCCTTTATCTTTCCATTTCTCTACAAAATTTAAAAACTGGACACCACCCTAAGCTCATTGGCATTACAAAAACAGACTCTGGAGCAAATTTGACCCATGGACTGTAATTTGTTAACGCCTACTACGAAATACTCTGAAAGAAAAAGGTAAAGTTCTAAATATAAAGTACTAGGTACAATTCTGGTAGTGAAAACTTTACTATGGGTAACTCGTCAGTTTCTGTCGGAATGCTGAAGGTGGGCGTTTGAAAGTATTACAAGAGAGATTGGTGTCCCTGGGACCTAAAGCTTTTAAGTCAGGTTGTATCTTGTACCTGAGCAAGCTCCTGACCTGCACCTGGGAGAAGAGGGCTCTCAAACAGCTGCAGGTTTGGGTAAGACTCACGGAGCAGAGAAATGCCTGGTCATACTGACCATTTGTGCTCTCTGTCCAATGTCTTCCATCGGAAGTAACAGGCAGTGCGTGTGCTCATCGGAAGTGCACCTGGTGCTAAGTACGTTACAGTCACACGCGATGAACATGACCAAGAGGCCTCAGTCAGGTGGAAAATGCATGAACTCTGGAATCAGACAGCCTGAGTTCAAATCCTGACTCCATTGCTACCACATGGTGATTGAAGGAAGGTTCTATATCTTAAATACTGTGTCATTTGTAAAATTTATAAGAAGAAATGAAGAGAATCTGACTGCCTAGAGGGGATATTGAGGAGTGTAGTATCTGGGCAGTTCAGGGTACCAAATCCTCACCTCAGAAGGGGTCCCAGCTCAGCTGGTGACATTGGCAACTCTTGCCTTTCTAGGGTAGCAATGGAGAAGGTGTGTCTGTTTCAGGACTTGGAGAGTCTAGAGGTAGTGGTATCTGGTAGTCCTGAGCTACCATATGGGAAGGAGAGGATGTGGGGGTAATCTGGTGTCCTCTGTGGTGGCTCCCTGAAAGGAAGAGGCTAGCGTAGCGTCACAGCCCGGACTGGTGGTCACTCCTCCCCACTGAGCATAGGTGCTGCTGCCACCGTCAGGCTGGGCCTACCAGGCACCCTAGTAATTGTACAACAGAGTCAAACCCCATCCCTTCTACCCTGCCCTCCCCCGCATCCCCACAGGATCTAGGATGCTCTGGTCTCCAGTGACTCCTGAGAAAAGGGCTGGGAGACTCGCAGACTAGTTAGTTGAAGGCTCAGGTTAGATGCCGAGGAGCCTGCAGACCTAGTCACCAGGGATGACAGTTATGTAGGCACCTGGAATCCATAGCTCTAAACAGTTCCCCACATACTACAGAGCATATTTTGTGCTAAATGCCTGCCAAAAGTAGCAGGTTGTCTCTAAGCATTCAAATATCGCCAGGGCTGGGTAGCCGGGTGTCACCCTTGGCTCTTTGGTCCCTCTTCTTCCCTCCCTTCTCTGGCACAGCCTTTCTCTGTCGTTCATTGCAATGATGTGCTGTAAAGATCTGGCAGAAAAGTGTATGCCTTGCCACGGAGGAGTAAACAGTGAGGAGAGTGCTCTGAGTTTCTTCCTACATACCCAAGATCAGTCAGAGCACCAACTGCCCTTCCTCGGTAAGTTTCACTTCTGCCTATTCCGTGCCAGACCCAGCCAATGCCCTCCTTGTTCCCCTGCCTTCTGTGTTCCTATTCTGGCAGGGAGCTGCCCGCAGTGCCAACGCATCTCTTCAACCCTGTTCCCAGTAGGTTCTACTGGAACCCATAGCCCTTATCCCCTGGGTTTGCAGTGCCCCTCAGCCCTATGCAATCCGTAAGCTCAGTGCTCATCTCCTGGCCCTTCATTTGGTGCCATGGCAGGACTTTCAGAAAGATGGTTAAGGCACATGGCCAACTCCACAGATCAAGTTCTGAACCCGGCAGCTTGAAAACACACTGGTGCATGTGTATGCCTGCCCAGAACTCCAAGAGGAGAATGGAGGAGAAGGAATTACAATGTGGCCATCTCCGGCTCCCACCAAGGGGTGATTTCTGATTTTCGTGCCTTTTCTGTCTCTCTCCAGGGAGCGCACGTGCCCTCTAGCAAAAATAAATAAATAAATCTAAAGAAAAACAAAAGGCAAGACTGTCAGTGAAGGGATCGCCACAGCAACTAGCAAGCACTGCTAGCAGCTAGGCCCGCTCGGGTGGTAGCAGCTTTGTGGTCATTGTGTCTGTCCCGAGCCTTAGCTCCATGTTCGGGGCTCTCGACTTTGGAGAAGGACCGAGAACACCCAGCACTACCACTTACGTTAGGGGAGGCTTAGACCTGAGCACCAGGTCCTGCCAGCCTATGGCACCCCTGTTGCAAGTAGAGAGGGCAGTGGAGATCTGTACTGGGAGACCTTTCCGTCCTGGCTGTAGTAGGAGAACCTGAGGCCTACCTAGCCAAAGCATGCCTCTTCCTATCGAAGGAGGCCGCATCACCAGGAAGTAACAGGGGCCAGAGACACCTCTGTTCTTCCCTGTGTTCAGATCACCTGGGTCCTATCCTGCTAGAGCATATCCGTTGAAGATGCCACCTGCATAACCAGGCTGGCGGTACTTCTGTTCTTGTCTGTAGTCAGAGCATCCGAGACACATCTACAACAGTGACAGTTACAACACCACACTTGTGCATGCGCCCGCCCGGGGCCAGAGCATCTGGATTCTACCTATTCAGGGTACATAATGCAACAGGAGGCAGCAGTACAATAGGGTGCTGTTTATGGAGTCTACTCTTCCTGCATCTGGTCAGACCATCTGGAGCCCACCCGGCCAACGCCCGGGATATTTCTGCCAGACACCATGACAAACGTTTCTGTTGGAGGGGCTGGCGCCATACTAGTGGCTGGAGATACCGCTGTTTTTGAATACAACAAGAATACCAGGTACTTCCAGTCCAGGACACAGGTCGGTACAATCGGAGAAGACACCATATCAGCACTGGGCACACTTATGTCCCCATGATTATTCACGGCCAGAGCATGTCTGGGCAGCCAGAGGTGGACAATATCATATAGTTTGAGGAAGACACTTCTAGTCCCCCTTTCAGTCACAATACGTGGGGCCTAAGCCAGGGTACCCACTCCTTTTAACCTTATAGGAGCCAACAAAACTCAGAAAATCCTGTGATTCAGGCACATTTGTTTCTACCTACGGTCAGAGTGAATGCGCCTCAGTGGCGGGCCCAGCAAGCAGAAGCCTTGTCTTTGGGCATGCTTGTCACCTGCCCAGATCTCCATTGAAGATGAAAGAGTTGAATCATCAGCCCATTCACTTCTATCTAGTGAGAGAACCAGGAACTCAACAGCAAAGCCAAAGCTTCTAGAATGGCAATGGGCATCCACTGCCCCTCAGTGAATGAACCTTACTCTTCCGGGACTCATCGCTCGGCCCGTTCTAGTTATGTCAAACAGATTCCGTCTGTTCTGCTTCCTCTTACAGCAAACTGGAAGCCAAATACTTCAAGGTGCTTTTGTGGATGACGGGTCCAGATGAGGCCCATCAGAGGTCAATACATCAGTTTGTGACATTCTACTGTAGAGAGAGAGAGAGCTCTGTCAGTATCAACTGCATTGTACTCTGGTTTCAATTGTTAGTTTGGGAGACCCAAGCTCTGGGCCAGTTTCCCTCTAGTCTTGGAACTGGTAGCAGGCCCCCTGACTCTTACCTGCTGCCTACAAGTTGCCCCTTTTCACCATACCCATTTGTCTCTGTTCCTTTTACTTTCTCTTCTGAATTAAATAAATACAGCCTTCAAGTTCATTTGTTCTCTGCTCATGTGTCTTTTCTCCTTTTTTGGTTTAATTATTATTTATTTAAATTTACTTATTGTTATTATTTTTAATTTGCTGTAGAACACCATGTACACTCACCAGAGAGAGAGAGAGAGGGAAAGTGAGAAAGCAAGCCGCCAGGTCTGGGACTTGAACCATGGTCGGCCACGTGTGAGTGCGGCGCCTTAACCATTATACCACTTACTGGCCCCATGACTTTGCTCTTTGACTAATCTGTGGAAAAATGAACTTGTACAAAAGAGTCTTCCAAAAGTTCATATGATGAAAAAGCTACAAGTGAAGTTCAAATTCTTTGTGACAAAATAAACTAGTAATTCCATTTTTTCCCCCACACATTTTTTTCAAGTCCTGTCATATGAGATGTAATGAGTTAAGCTATAATTGACTTTTCTAATTTTTCTGTAGCTCATCTTAGAGAGGATGTGTAAGTAGCCACACCTTCTGGTTGCTCATGCTGACTTCTGAAGTCCGTGCTGTGAGTGTATGGGTGCCAACTCAGGAGGAAGTGAGGTCCAGAGGAGGGGCAGTCAAGGGCTTGCCCTCGCCTCTTCCCTTGCATGTCTCCCTCAGTCTGAGTCAGATTATCCCTGCTATATGATAAGAAACCACTCTTTACAATTTTAGTCTTTTTTCTTGCCTTTTTTCCTTTTTTTTTTTTTTTTTTGGAGAGGTTTTCGCTATAGAGCGCGTATGCTTGCCAGACAGAGAGAGACATCCTTTTTTCCTTTTTTTATGTAAGAGAGCATATAGGCACACATGATAGAGAGAGAGGTGGGAGAGAGAGAGAAAGCACTCCTCCATGGAACCTGGTCATGCCACAATCCTTTTTCCTCCAATTCCTGATCCCATTAGGATCCCAGAAACGAATACAGGTACTGGTATGTATGCCACTGGGGCTAGGACTCACATCCTGGTCAGCCATGTGGGCTCCAGCTTCCTCTGAATAGTGGTTAACTGCTATGCTCTGTTGCTGGACCCAAGTTCAGTCTTTTAAAAATGTTTGACTATCTTGTTTGTGTCTTTTGCTTTAGACTTAAGCCGTACATTCCACCACACTCACTCTTCACTCAGAGAGAATGGGCTTGGCATCCAGGCTCTTGGGCCTGGAAGATCAATGAAGGAAAGAGTACATTTCACTCTAAAAGGTTTTAAGCCTAGGATAAAATGTATGACTCAAAAGTTATCATGCTCCTTTAAAAAAAAAAAATACTATTTTTAAGTAAATATCTGAATCAGGCCTCTGTGGGAAAAGATCCAATATGTCCCTAGTCTAAACTACTTTCTAATATCAAATTGCAAGAGTTGCAATTTCACCCAACCCATGGCTGACCACAGAGTCATGCTGAGTCTAAACTAGACTTACTCACTGAAAATTCAATAACTTCTGGGACCAGCAGTTAGCGTAATGGCCATGTCACTGGACTCCCATGTAGTCGACCGTGGTTCACGTCCTGGACCCAGTGGCTTAAAACTCACGCCATGTGCATATGTGTGTGTGCTCAAGTTCCCAAGAGGAGAACGGAGGAGAAGGGATTATGGTGTGGCGTGGCCATCCCCCCTGGGGGGTGATTTCTCACCTTCTGTCTCTCTGTCTCTCCCTGTTTGTCTGGCAAGCGCACACACCTTATAGCAAAAAAAAAAAAAAAAAAAAATTCAGTAACTTCTAATGCATTTTGCAACCCAGGAAAATCATCTTTTTTTTCCCCTTAAAGGTAGATCATTTTTTTAAAAGAATTATTTTATTTAACTTTATTTTTAAAAATAATAATCAGGTATTTTATTATGAAAGTGTGCTTTATTATGAGGAAAATTTAAATATAATCAACAATACTGAAAATAATGTAAATGGTATTTATAGCCTTGGTCAGAGTTCTTTATTCAATACGCATTTGTTTGCTGTTCCATGAAGAGTTAACATCGGCTTAGACAACAAAATAGGTAACTTGAAAAAGTGAAAAATACAGAAGTTAAGAATACAGAATAATGAACTAAGAATTTGAGGTTCTTTTGTGTTTTTCTTATTGAGCAGAATGGCTTTTAAAATAAAATCCAAAGTAAAAACAAGTCATCTTCACATAAAAAGTTTTCTTTTCCTGTAAGAACGTTTGCAAAAATGTTAAACTGTTCTAAATGTGGCTGAAATGACACATACTTCATTTAACTCTTATATATACATTATCCAATTAACATTCTAACCACATTTTCATATACAAAAGTGAGGCCATAAATATTCTCCAGTAAGACCACACTAGCTAGAGAATAATTTTACCCGTGTGTGTATATATCTATATAGATAGATAAATTCTTTTAAATCATGTTTCCCAAAATGAAATTGCTCACTTAAAAGCAAACAACTTGTTAGAATTAAGGTCTCCAGACATTGAATCATGGGGCCTAGGAATCCTTCATGTATATTGCTTTAGTTGAATATAATTAATCTCATGTGAGAGAATACTAAGTGTATCCATAATCAATGGAAATGTGGGATGGTTAAGTTCATTCTGCACATTTAACTATGAATCTTCATTAAAGTAAATGACAGGGTGTGGGCAGAAATACCGTTTATCTTTATATGTGCTTTTGCTTATATAACTTTATTTCTACAACCTTAGAGGATGCCGTTAAAAACGACAAAAATAGACAACACACCTCACTGGCTACTGATCAACAAGACTGGGAATTGGTCCATTATAAGAACAAAAGCCCCTGGGAGCAGAAGTCTGCAAAGGATTGGGTTATAAGAAATATCCAGTGGGGAGGTAGGGCCTGCATGTGGCTCCTGGCGCCTGTAATTAACCAAAATGACGAACACAAAGGGAAAGAGGGGAGGCACCGGGATATATGTTCTCTAGGCCTTTTAGAAAACATGGAGTGGTAGGACCAGCACTTAGCGTAATGGCCATGTCGCTGGACTCCCATGTGGCCAACCACGGTTTGAATCCGGACCCAGTGGCTTAAACTCACGCTGGGTGCATGTGCATGTGTGCCCAAGATCCCGAGAGGAGAATGGAGGAGAAGGGATTGTGGTGTGTCCATCCCCCCTGGGGGTGATTTCTCACTTTCTGTCTCCCTGTCTCTCTCTGTCTTTCTGGTAAATGCACATGCCCTATAGCAAAAAAAAAAAAAAAAAAAAAAAAAAAAAAAAAACTCTCCAAAAAAAAAGCCTATTGCCTATTAAATCGCTACCATTTACTGATACATTGTAAATGTAAAAAAAAAAAAAGGAAAATACCCGAAATCACAGAAAATGCTTGGCACCTACACAAACACATCAAACACATTCTGTAGGTCTTCTTGCTCCATACTTTTGCTTCATGCAGTGGGTTCAACAATATCCATGTTTGTTCCAAACAGGGCAACTAATTGTTCTTCATAGGTAGTGATGTTCATTTTCATGATTTTCATGCAAGGTCCCCAAAGCCTTTCAAATGCTTGCACATCCGTGGTTAAACATTCACCGGTCCCAATGGCGTGTGCAGAAGCTGCCCAAGGTTTGTACAGTGACCAGGACAAGCTCTCCAAAGTACTGTCCCTGAGAATACCGAGTGACTTCTACTGCATCATTCTCCTCTACTTCTGATTTACCCTTTCTTTTCATAGTCATTGTCACTTGTCCAGACTCAATGATGAAGAAAGAATGTGTGGAATCTCCCTGGGCAATAATGTGTCCTCCACCATTGTACACTTTGGTCCCTATAACATCAACCACTTTTAAGTGTTCAGAAACCTCCAAAGATTTAAGGAATGGCAGTGACTCAATAAAGCTCTAATACATTTTTTTTTTTTATGCTTCCATAACTCGTGTTAAGGGTAGGTCAGGTGTTTTATTTCCTTCTTGTATGTTCTTCATCATCCATTTATCTTTTCACTGTTTAGGGTTTCTACTAAGTAGCTTGTTCCTAAAGAATCCTAAACCATTTCTCTGAAACGGACTAGACTCCAGGTAAAGATAATCTTTTTCCTCCCGGTAACATCATTGGGTATTTGTTGGTGTGCTAGTTGAATTTTTGTGCAGCTTTGAATTCTCTTCGTAGTGAAGCCAGGTTTTATGGCTCTTGCAGATTCACTTAATCTTTTGCAACACATGAATGATCCCTTCATTCTAAAGGCCACATGGTTGATTTGGTAATTTCTATAGATCTGTCTCTCACTGGTTTGCTTTTGTCTGTTCATTCCTTTTTTGTTACTTAATTATTTCAGAAGAGTTTGTACTACCTTATTTACCATCCCCAATTCAGGTCATCCCTTATTCTTCTCTATAGCTTTAGAGCTTTACAGCTAACTTCCAAGAGCCTGGGGTTTCATCACTATGTAGTGCACATCATTCTCCCCCCTCGTTAATTGAAGCAGAGAGTAGAAATTATGTAATTCAACACTCCATAGGTCATTCACGGGGTTGGCTTTATGATGGATTTTATCTCTGAAGAACTCATTCCATGAGAAATGTAATGTCCTCTCTTCCGGACCAAAGCCTCCCCACTGGCTTCTCAACTGTTTTCACCATCTTCAGCCTCACATTGACCCCAGCCCAGGCTCCACAGTGCCATCTAATACATTTTTTTCTTGTTGGCATTGTTTTTCACAATTATTCTTTTGAAGGTTACCCTGTCCAAACCCCACAGAGTACCAGGAGAGGTAACAGTGATTGTAGCTGCTCTGTTTCCACGATTATCATAGTCACCAACACATCTTCCAACACCATCACATTGTATATAAATATCAAATGTCCCTCCATCAATCACATAAAAAGTTGTCACCATCATCTCCTTGATCAATTACATGCTCCCCTTCTTTGATCAACTTTTCAAACATGACACCTCATACTTGAGATGTCTGCAGGATGTCTTTGCATGCACGTCTCGTGCAACTTGTTTCTTTGATCATCCATTTTGGGCTGTCATCCTGGACTCTGCATCATCTTCTTCTTCATCAGGATTATAAACTTCTGCACATACTGAGGCACGCCTTGTGAATCGGTTTATTACTCCAGCATGGAACGCCCCTTAGTCCGCAGCCGCCGCCATCTCCTCCTCCTCTTCCTCTTCCCAGTCCTCGGAGTTGGAGTGCATGGGCTCGTCCTGGGCTCCCCCTTGCAGGGGATCCCACCCCTGGAGGCGGCATCCACGTCCCCCAGGTCCTGTCCTTATAGCTAAAGCGCGCGGCGCGTTTGCGCTAGTCTTCCTGCCGCAGGCGCGTGAAATGCTGCAGCGCGAACTCCAGCTGGTGCCTTAGCACCTCCACCGGGAAAGCCCTGAAACAGCTTTGTCAGTCCCGCCGGGATCTCGTTGCTCATGCTGCCTCCAGGCGGGCGGGCTTCCCTTCCTCGGTCTGGCCTACGGCTCTGCAGCCGTCTAGCGAGCGCTGAGGGCGCAGCTGCGCTCGCCACTGCGAGTGCGACTCACTGGGCCCCGCCCGGCTCCCAGCGCGCAAGTGCTCGGAGCTGCAGGGCAGCGACCGCGGCGGCTGAGCGAGCACGGCCAGGGCAACCTCTGCGGCTCCTCCTGCTCCCACCGCCGCCACGCCTCTCCTCTACCCGGGCGCCCTATCGCTGCCCCTAACTTGATTTATGCCAGAAAGGGACAAAGCGAGAGAGGGAAAGTGAGAAAGCAAGCCGCCAGGTCCGGGACTCAAACCACTGTGGGCCATGTGGGAGTCCAGGGCCCTTAACCACCAAGCCTCCTGCTGGCCCGGAAAACCATCTTTAGAAAGAAAGAAAAAATATAAGAATGTTCTTAACCTTATTTATTACATTATTAAACACTTATTTAGTGATGAATCTATACTAGACACTATCCTGGTTACAGGTGAGAGAATGCTGAAAGACATTTCTCAACCTATAAGAACTTGTAATATAGTAGCCGAAACAGACACATAAACCAAAAATATAAACAGGGCTCGGTTGTAGGGGTCTGGGGGCAGGTAAGAAGAGCATAATATTAAGTATGGGGAGATGGACCATTAATTACACGTCAAGAAGCAAGAAGAAGCCATCAGATGAAAAAGGACTATTTATTTCCATGTCAAGGAAATAGCATGTGAAAAATCAGGGAAGAGAGGGACCAGCAGTTAGTGTAATGTCTATGTCGCTGGACTCCCATGTAGTCGACCGCAGTTCGAGTCCCGGACCCAGTGACTTAAACTCATGCTGGGCGCGTGTGCGTGTGTGCCCAAGATCCCAAGAGGAGAATGGAGGAGAAGGGATTGCAGTGTGGCCATCTCCCCTGGGGGGTGATTTCTTGCTTTCTGTCTCTGTCTCTCTCTGTCTGTCTGGCGAGTGCACGCGCCCTATAGCAAAAACCTCCCCCCCCCCAAAAAAAAAAAATCAGGGAAGAGTGATGACCAGCCTGTGGGACACCAGGCAGGTGGTCAGAGGTAGTTGGAGAATGAAATGAAACCAACCCTGGAATATGTGACTGTAATGATCAGCCATGTGTGTGTGTGTGTGTGTGTGTGTGTGTGTGTAGGGGTGAATCATGACAGAACGACGTACCATGACAGGGCATTTGTCCATTATCTATCCTGAAAGTGTGAGGGGTCGTTAAAAGAGTGGTACACAAAGCAGTAACATAATTGCATTTAGATTTTAGAAACATCCCTGGGCCTCCTTGAAAAGAATTCAGTGGGTCCCAGAGTAGAGTAAAGGAAGCTTAAGGAGTTCTTTGCAGTGCTCTGAGAAGAGATGAAAACAATGAGCTCCTGGTCTGGAGGGGCCGGCGTTCAGGATGGAGAAGAGAGAACAGAAGCAGGAGGTGAAGCAGGTGCCTACGGTAAGGTTGTAGGCATTTTAGGCTATTTTTGTCATCTGGCTTGGACATAAGGACATGAATAATTTGGGCAAAATTATAGTAAATCTAATTTTTTTTTTCATTGCTAGAAAGTGCATGTGTTTGCTGGAAAGTGACAGAAAGTGAGAAAGCACCTCCCATGGAAAATGGTCACGCTACAATCCCTTCTCCTCTATTTCTCCCTCCTTTAGGAATTTGGGGGCATGCATGAACATGTGCCCAGCATGTTTTTCAAGCTACTAGGTCTGGGATTGAACCATATAGTCAGCCATGTGGGATCCAACTGCCTTTACCACTATACCATGGGCTGGCCCTAAATTCCATTTGTAATCGTGTGAAATTCTGTGGACTTACCAGGTGATATTCAGAAGGCATTTCTCCCAATAACTTGTCGATTTACCGTATTTATGAATCATCTGTGATGTGCTGAGACCTATTCTAGGTAGTAGCATCAACTGCCAAAGAATTAAATCCCTGCCTCGTAGAGCTTACTTTCTAGTCGGAGGGAAGAAAATAAACAATAAGCACAATAACACGTAAATGATTTGGCAGTTCAGCTGGTAACACATGTTATAAAGAATAAAACGATATGTGAAGGATTGACTTTGGTGGTAAGGGGAAGCACAGGCTTCAATGTACACAGGGTGAGTAGGACAAGCCTCACTGGCAAGGTGAGTTTTGATCAAAGTCTAAAAGGAGGCTGTGCAGGTCACGTGATAACCCTACACAGATATGTGAGGGGAAACCGCTCTAAATAGTGGGAGAGATGTGGAATAACACTGCTGCAGATGGTGAACAGCCTTAGGAAAAGAAGGCTGCTAAGCTGAAGGAAAAGTATGAAAAGGATATTGTTGCATACCGAGCTAAAGGAAAGCCTGATGCGGCAAAAAAGGGAGTTGTCAAGGCTGAAAAGAGCAAGAAAAAGAAGGAGGAGGTGGAAGACGAGGAAGATGAAGAAGATGAGGGAGAAGAGGAAGATGAAGAGGATGAAGATGAAGATGATGATGATGATGAATAATAAGTTGGTTCTAGTGCAGTTTTTTCCTTGTCTATAAAGCATTTAACTCCCTATACACAGTTTTAAAAGCAAAAACCTGAAATGTAAGGCTGTGTAAGATTTGTTTTTTAAACTGTACAGTGTCTTTTTTTTGTATAGTAACACACTACCAAATGTGTCTTTAGATAGCCCTGTCCTGGTGGTATTTTCAGTAGCCACTAACCTTGCCCGATACAGTATGGGGGTTGTAAATTGGCATGGAAATGTAAAGCAGGTTCTTGTTGGTGCACAGCACAAATTAGTTATATGGGGATGGTAGTTTTGTCATCTTCAGTTGTCTCTGATGCAGCTTACATGAAATAATTATTGTTCTGTTAACTGAATATCACTCTGTAATTGCACACACAAAAAAAAAGTTGCAGCTGTTTTGTTGACATTCTGAATGCTTCTAAGTAAATACAATTTTTATTAAAAAAAAGGCTGTTATCAAAAATATCAGTTGATATAACTCATCATTTCTGATGAGGCAGTAAAGTCCATGTGATTGCCACAAGAGCTGTCAGCAAATTAGCTGACAATATTTATCAATCTTTATTTTTTTTTTTTTGGAGAGGTTTTTGCTATAGGGCGTGTGCACTCAGACAGAGAGAGACAGAGAGATAGAAAGCGAGAAATCACCCCCTCAGAGGGGATGGCCACGCCGCAATCCCTTCTCCTCCATTCTCCTCTCGGGATCTTGGGCACGCACGCACACGCACCCGGCGTGAGTTTAAGCCACCGGGTCCGGGACTTGAACCGTGGTCGACTACGTGGGAGTCCAGCGACATAGCCATTACGCTAACTGCTGGTCCCTATCAATCTTTTTTTTAAAAAAATCTTAGTAAAGTAGGAATTGGTTGGAATGTCCTTTATATGATAATGCATGCATTGAAGAAGAAAAGAAAAACAGCTCCAGTTAATAGCATACTGAGGACCATAAAATAGCATAATGGTTGAGCATTGGACTCCCGCATGGCTGACTGCAGTTCGAGTCTCAGACTTGGAAGCTTGCTTTCTCACTTTCCCTCCTCTCTTCCTCCCTTTGTGTGTGTGTGTGTGTGTGTGTGTATGTGTGAACTGAAAAATAATAACAAAATTAAATAAATAATTTTTTAAAAATAACTGCATACTGCATATTTCCCCTCTGAGATGAGGAACTGGAAAATTATTTCCATTATCTCTACTTAGATTCATTTAACTAGAGGTTGTAACAAATGTAGAGTGTAAGAAAAATAAATAAAAGTCATACACATACAGATGAAAGAGAAAAAGGTAAAAATTACTTATTGAACACACGTACGTAGAAAATCCTATGAAATCTACAAAGAAACTACAAAAAGTAGGGGTGTGAATTTAGCAATATGCCAGCATACAAAATATCAGACAATGGTTTCATGTCCCCCAAAGGTTCATGTTTTGGAATTTGATCTTAATGAGTGGTGATTGGATGTCTCCCCCAAAATTTCATGCATTGGGATTTGGGTGTACTGCAAAGATGTGTTAACTGAAAATTTAATTCCTTCATAGTGTTCGAAGGTGAGGCCTTTGGATATGACATGATATTAGTTCTGGTGTTTTGGGTTTTGTTTTTGTTTTGTTTTTAATACAGAGAGGAAATTAGTTAGGCAGAGATCACATGGATACAGACCAGAAAAAAAGAGAAAGTTATGGACAGCTACTCTGTTAAAATCCTGCCCGCTGCCATGTTGTAGCCTCACCAAAAGTTGGACCCTGGGCCCTGGATCTCCAAATCATGATCTAATAAACCTCCATTTGTTTACAGAATCAACCAGTCTCCAATAATGCTGTTAGCAACACAGTAACAGTCAAATATAACTACCATATGCTAACACAGGTATGAATCTGTGTGTGTGCGTGTGTGTGTGTGCATGTGTGTGTGCCAATCAGCTAGTAGAATGGAAAATTAAAATTAATATTAATATTTCAACTCCAGACAAGACCTAGAAAACTGATTTGTGAAATTGTTAACAGAAATATTGGTGTCCCTAGGGCATGAGACTTTTAAGGTGATGTGGCTCTTGCACCTACCTGACATACAGCTCATGTCCTTGGACTTAGGAGATCATGCTCAGGCGGCTGAGTCAGCTGCAAGGTTAAATTAGAAGAGAAATGCCTGTTGGTGCTGTGCCGAAGGTGGTTGTGCCCTGCAAATGTAAAGGTAAAACAGAAATACAGTGGAGTGTATTCACACTGGGAAAAACCATTTTGCGTGCTATGAAGCTGTACAGTGATTAAATGTAAAAATAGTAATAATAAAGAATGAAAAAGAAAGAAAGAAAATATATACAGGAGAAAAAAAAAAGAGAAAAATGCATGCAGATTTGGGCCAGCAGGTGGTGTGGCAGTTAAGGCGCTGGACTTCCACGTGACTGACCATGTTCGAGTCCTGGACCAAGCAGCTTAAAAATCACACTGATGCCCAAAATCCTGAGGAGGAGAATAGAAGAGAAGGGATGGTATGGCCACACCCCCTGGGAGATGATTTCTCACTTTCTCTCTCTCTGTCTCTGTCTTTCTCCAGTGAGCACACACAGTTTTTGTCCAAAAAAAAAAAAAAAAGAAAAAGAAAAGAAATCTAAAAAAAATGCATGCAGATTAAGCAGAAGTTAAAGCAGCTTATTCATATAAATGTGATTCATAGGAAGCATTATTTTGTATGTAGAGAATTCTAAGGACTCAAAAAAGAAGCTACCAGGGAACCAGCAGTTAGCGTAATGGCTATGTCGCTGGACTCCCACGTAGTCGACCGCGGTTCACGTCTCGGACCTGGTGGCTTACAACTCACGCCGGGCGCGTGTGCGTGCGTGCCCAAGATCCCGAGAGGAGAATGGAGGAGAAGGGATTGCGGCGTGACCATCCCTCCTGGGGGGTGATTTCTCGCTTTCTGTCTCTATGTCTCTCTCTGTCTGTCTGGCGAGCGCACGCGCCCTATAGCGAAAAAACCTCTCCAAAAAAAAAAAAAAAAAAAGAAGCCACCAGAAGTTAAAAGTGAATTTACACTTAGTATACAAATCCATATTTTTAGTGTATTCTCTGTCATCAGTGTACAATTAAAAATGAATATGGGAAAGATATCATTTACAGTAGTATTTACAAATTCCATGAGACACTGTGAAATAAATTAGCAAAAGCTATGACCTATAAAACAGAAAACTACAAAACAGTGTTTGCAAACTTTCTCTAAATGGCCAGTAAATATTCTAGACTTTGTGGGGTACTTATAGTCTTTTTCACATTTTTTTTTCTTTTTTATTGTTTAAATCCTTTTAAAAAGTTTACTATTTAACTGCCATATAGTGGCTTGGTGCTTAAGGCAGAACTATCACCACCTGTGTGGGCTGAGGAACGTTCTAGGACATAAATGCTGTGGTACCAAATGGGAAAATAAGTGAAGAGAACCTACCTGCCAGGAAAGGATGTGGTGAGATGCAGCATCCGGATAGGACCGGGCTCGAGCTCGGCATCTCAGACGCCCTCACAGGGTCATGCCCTAGGCTCAAGTTTCCCAGGACTTGGAGAGATGCTTAGAGAGGATCCCTAAGGAGGCTGTGTCCTGAGCACCGAGCTACTGCGGGAAGAAGGGATGAAGTCGTCAGTGGCAACTGCCTAAAAGAAAGAAGCCCAGCCTTTGGTGCACACGACCCTGTGGCCTCACTTTAGCTCTTGCCCTGCTGCACTCCACCCGGCCTCCTGGGTACATCAGTCACTCTGGGGGACAGCACTGCCTTCTTCCCGTCCCCCAGACCTGGCTTTCTCAGGAGCCTGGTCCCCATGCGGAAGGACCTGAGCTGCTCCTGTTTCTGGCTTTGAGGCTCTGCTCTCTGGCGACCTCAGGGCAAGAGCTGCAGAGGACACGACTTAGGTTGCGGAAGCTGCTGCCCCAGGGCGCCCTGGAGCCTGCAGACTTCTCTGCCCGCGGTCCTGAACAGTCCCCACACTGCACAGCGGCCACGACAGCGGCAACAGGTGAGCGACACCCTGAAGCTCGAAAGTTCAGTGCCGGTGGCCAGTGGCCGGTGGCCGGTGGCCGTTGGACCTCGCCCTTTGCCCTCTGTTGCCTTTCTTCGCGCCCTTGGCTCGCGCGCCCCTGTCTCTGTCACGTGACCTGACCGCGGTGCACCCGCCCTCGGGTGCGCAGGGCTCAGCGCGCTCTTCCGGGGCAACTTGCTCCGCAAGCCTCGCTCCTCCTGGCGCAATTTCCCCGCCGCCGCACTCAGCCTTGCCCAGTCTGGTCTGGATCTGCTCTGCACTGCGCCGCTGCTCCGCCTGGTTCTCCGCTCTTTGTACAGCCCTGCACCTTTATCCTGGGTTTGACGTCGCCGCTACAAGGCAATGTCTGATCCGGCCGGCTCAGAGCTCCTCTGTGCGGTCCGTTGATCTCTTTTATGAGCACTGTATCAATAGATTCGTTTTGCCATTTGTAGAATTTCATATAAACGGACTCGGGGGTAGGGGGCCTTTTGTGTGTATGATCATGCCTCTCTTTCTGGTCAGCCTAGCGATTTTCAGATCAATCTGTGTCGTTGCATAAGTCTGCAGTTTATTTCATCTTTTGGTTGGTTGGTTGGTTGGTTGGTTGGTTGGTGGTAATCCATTGCGTAGATAGAGCAGAGTGTGTTTATGGGTCAACTGGCACAGGAGTCTGTGAGAGTCCCAGCCCTAGCATCTCAAAGTGGACTGTAGAAAGGGAAATTGGGAGTCCAACCACAGTAGGTAAATAATCAACGCAGTGCGCTACTCCAGCTATTTCCTGTCACACGTGTGCCCGCTATTTTTCCTTCGCATTTTTTTCTACTTGCTTTTTAAATTTAATTCGGCATTTCTTCTGATCTGGAAGTTGCTTGTGGATATTTAAATTTTTCCAAGTGAGCAAAGGTTTTTTTTGGAAAATCTTTTTATTATCTACTGCTATTTACTGAATTGTGATGAGGGGCTATAAATTATAAATCCCTATCTTGTCATTTGATTCCCTTTGCCAATAAATAGGCTTGAACTTGGTGTGTTCCTGAGACATAATAAAAGTAGAGCCCAATATGTAGGTCAGAATATTTACATGTATTTTACACTGGTCTTGAATTATTCACGTTCTTTTTTTTTTTTTTTTTTTTTTTTTTTGAGAGATTTTTGCTATAGGGTGCATATGCTCACCAGGAAGACAGAGACAGAGACAGAGACAGAAAGCGAGAAATCACCCCCCAGGGGGGATAGCCATGCCACAATCCCTTCTCTTTCATTCCCCTCTCAGGATCTTGGGCACGCATGAGTTTAAGCCACCAGGTCTGGGACTCGAACCGCGGTCGACTACATGGGAGTCCAGTGACATAGCCATTACGCTGACTGCTGGCCCCAAATTATTCACATTCTTTTTATTTTTTTTAAGACATTTTTGCCTTAGAGCACACACACTAGCCAGAGAGAGACAGAGACAGTAAGAGGGAAAGTGAGAAGTCATCTCCCGAGAGGGATAGCCGTGCCTCAATCCCTCCTCCATTCTCCTCCCAGGGTCATAGCATGCACACATTTACATCCTGTGTGAGTTTCAAGCCACCAGGTCCTGTACTCAAACTGCAGTTGGCCATGTAGGAGTCCAGTGATGGAACCGCTACACCATCTCCTGGCCCTGAATTATTCACATAAACATTTTTTATGTTTTCATTTAATTTTTTGTTTTGAGAGAGATTTTTGCTATAGGGCACATGTGCTCACCAGAGAGACAGAGACAGACTGAGAGACAGAAAGTGAGAAATCTTCTCCCGGGGAGGATGATCATGCCACAATTCCTTCTCCATTTTCCTCTCAGGATTTTGGCATGCATGCACACACACCCGGCATGAGTTTCAAGCCGCCGGGTCTGAGACCTTAACCACAGTCACCTACATGGGAGGTACCAATACTCCACCTGCTGGCCCCTCTCCTTGTTTAATTTTCCTTGACTACATTTGTTAAATTCTGAAAAAAGTATAATTATATAGTCCAGTATAATCGTTTTTTTTTCTCAAGTTCAGTTTGCAATTCCAATGCTTTCTTGCCTTATCTTTAAGAATTTTCAGATTAAAACCTTTAAATGAGTTTTCTTGATACTATTATGTGTGTATATCATATCACTTATTTACCCATTTAAGGCTTTTTGCCCTAAATTCCCATAAGATTGATAGTATTTGCAACTGTACATGTTTTCTTTTGCGTTTTATTATTTTGTGGCCCATTTCTTTATTTTTTGTTTTTCTTTATAACTTAACTGAGGTATAATTTACATCCTATGTAACTCACCAGTTTTAAGTGTACTGTCCAGTAGTTTCTAGTAGATGTACTGAATTGCATAGCCTTCAGGATAATCCAATTTTAGATCATTTTCATCATCTCCATAAAATCTCCTGTGCCAAGTGAGTTCATGCTATTGCTGGCCTCAGCTCCAGACAACCACTAACCTACTTTCTCTACAGAAATTGTTGACATGTTGTGGCCTGTGAGTCCAACTTCTTTCACTTAATGTAATGTTTTCAGGATTTATTTATGTTGTAGCATGAACCAGTGCACTGTTCATTTCTTATGGCTGAATAATAGTTGTCTATTTTATTATAGCAATTGTATCGGTGGGCAGTGGTATCTCATCGTGTTTCTTTTTTTTAATAATTTTTAGAGAGATTTTTACTATAGGGTGTGTGCGCTAACCAGAGAGACAGAGAAAGACAGAGAGACAAAAAGCAAGAAATCGCCCCTAAGGGGGTAGCCACACCACAATCCCTTCTCCTCCAATCCCCTCACAGGATCTGGGGCATGCACACACACTCAGCACGAGTTTTAAGCCATCAAGTTCTTGACTCGAACCGCCATCGACTATGTGGGAGTCGGGAGTTGTAACCATTCTGCCATCTGCTGGTCCCTTTAAATAATGATTTAATTTTTTTTTATTATTTTTTTTTTAATTTGCTATAGGGCACGTGTACTCAACACAGAGAGACTGAGGGAGAGAGAGAGAAAGTGAGAAGGCAAGCCACCAAGTCAGGGACTCAAATTGTGGTCAGCTATGTGCTATTCCGGAGCCTCAACCTCCATGCTACCTGCTGGCCCTTCTCATTGAGGTTTTGATTCGCATTTCTTTAAAGGCTAATGAGGTCAGACATCTTTACATGTGCTTTTTTGTCATCTGTGCATTTTCTTGGGAGTTTCAGCTTCTAAGGCAGTTTTGAGTTGGATTTTTCTTTTCTGTCACTTGAAGCATAGTCTTAAATGATTCAGTAGGTATGTTTTACCTCAGAGAAAGTTTGTGTTCTCTCTTTCACTCTCTAAATTAGAGATATACATCAATAAAGTGTTAATATAATGGGAACATACAAGGCATAGTGGCCTGCTCCATTTATTTTCACAGGATTAAACAGGATTAAAAATTTTTTTGAGAGGTTTTTGCTATAGGGAGCGTGCGCTTGCCAGACAGACAGAGAGAAACAGAGAGACAGAAAGCGAGAAATCAGCCCCCAGGGGGGATGGCCATGCCACAATTCCTTCTTCTCCTCCATTCACCTCTTGGGATCTTGGGCACGCACGCACATGTGCCCGGCGTGAGTTTTAAGCCACCGGGTCCAGGACGAGAATCGCGATGACTACATGGGAGTCCAGCGACATAGTAATCCTCAATCCTCCTCCCAGGATCTTGGGCACACACACATTTGCACCCAGCATGATTTTCAAGCCATCAAGTATGGGACTTGAACCATGTGGATCCAGTGATATAACCTCTATGCCATCTGCAAGTCCCATCTCCTATGCAAGCTTTTAACCTCTTAAACTAGCATCTCCTGTTTTAAAAACAACATACAAGTGTTTGTCTACCCGAGTGTTTGCCTGTCTTTTAGATAGATACCCAGGAGTTGAATTACTAGGTCGTATGGTACTTCTATTTGTAAGTTTTTGAGGAACTCCATATTGTTCTCTACAGTGGCTGTACTAATTTACATTCCCACCAACAGTGTGGGAGGGTTCCCTTTTCACCATAGCCTATCAGCATTTATCATTCTGTATTTTTTCAATCTTAGCCATTCTGACTGGGGTTAAGTGGTATCTCATTGTGGGTTTGATTTGCATTTCCATTATGATAAGAGATGTAGAGCATTTTTTCATATATTTTTTGGCTATTCATATGTCTTCTTTGGAGAGTTGTCTATTCCACTCATTTGCCCATCTTTTAATTGGATTGTTTATTTTTTTGTGGGTTAGCTGTTTGAGTTCCCTATAAATTCTGGTTATCCGTCCCTTATCTGAGGCATAGACTGCAAATATATTCTCCCATTCTGAAAGTTGTCTCACACTGATTATTGTTACTTTTGCTGTGCAGAAGGTTTTTAGCCTGATGTAGTCCTTCTTGTCTATTTCACATCATTATTCACAATTGGTAATACATGGAATCAGCCCAAATGTCCAAAAACAGATAAATGGATTGAAAAACTGTGGCACATGTACACTATGGACTACTACTTGGCCATATAGAACAATGAGACCCTGATATCTGATACAGAGTGGATAGATATGGAAGATTTAATGCTAAGCAAAGCAAGCCAGACTATGAAAGACAGGCATTGTATGTCCTCACTAAATATATTCCAAATGTCTGCACTCTATGGCAGAAACTAAAAAATTGGAAGATGTAATAGCAGGAAGGGCAACTGAAGATACTAGAGAGGAGGTGGGCAATAGATGATGGGAGGGAGGGGATCAGAGGAAACAATTAACTGAAACAAAAATGAGAAGTTTTCTGTTGGTGTACTGCATATGGTATTATCTATGACTTGACAAATATGCACTGTATTCATGCTAGGAAAAGCCATTTTGTATGCTGTAAATATATACAGTGATTGGGACCAGCAGTTAGCGTAATGGCTATGTCGCTGGACTCCCATGTAGTTGACCGCGGTTCACATCCTGGATCCGGTGGCTTAAAACTCACGCCGGGCGCACGTGCATGCGTGCCTAAGATCCTGAGAGGAGAATGGAGGAGAAGGGATTGCAGCGTGGCCATCCCCCCTGGGGGGGGGGTGATTTCTCGCTTTCTGTCTCTCTGTCTCTCTCTGTCTGTCTGGAGAGCACATGCACCCTATAGCAAAAACCTCTCCAAAAAAAAAAAAAAAAGATATACAGTGATTAAATGTAAATTTAAAATAATAATAAGAGACATGCAAAGATTTGCGCAATGTGTATGTTTTGAGAATCTGGGTTCTTTATTCAACACTGTGTTTATTAAATTTATCCAAATTTTTAGCAATGAGTTGTTCTTTAATATTGCTGTATTCCATTGAACAAATATATCATAATTTTATCTAGTCTCTTGTTGATAAATACAGGAATGGTTCCCAGTTTGGGGCTATTCCAAATTCATACCATTATGAATGTTCACATACATGTGTTTTATAATACTTTTAACATCATGAGTATTTGCAGTCATGCCTACTAAAAGATTCACTGTTTAACATTTAGATCTGTAATTTTCCTGTAGTTCTGCACATATTTTGAAGATATATTTGATGCTTATTGCCGCTATCTACCAGAGAGAATTCACTTTTGCATCCATCTAGTAAGCAGTTAAGATAGGGAAAGAATGTTTCATTATGGGTTTATTGAATTCAGAGCTGTGCCTCACTCTTTGTGGGGAGGGTAGGGGCAGACAAGGGGACTGTGTATCTCCTCTTGACCCTTATTCCTAGGATATTGGTCTTTAAAAGTTCCACCTGGAAGAATGAGAGATTGCTAGTGTGCGTCCAGAAACCTCCCAGAGTACTCCAGTCTATGATTTAGGGCTGGCTGAAACTGGAGGTGACTCGTGTCAAGACCCTCTCAGAGGTGCTGTATCTCTCTCTGTCTCCCTTCTTTGTCTCAGAATAAATAAATAAAAATTCTTTAAAACTTCAGGGAAAGAAGTCAGTAGGTGGCATGGTGGTTAATATTGAACTCCTACGCTACTGACCACAGTTCAAGTCCCAGACCTGGCCACAGTTCAAGTCCCAGACCTGGTGGCTTGCTTTCTCACTTTCTCTCTCTCTGGTGCGTGCACATGCCCAGTAGCAAATTTTATAAATATTTTTTAAATTATAAATAAAAATAAATAAATAACTTTTTAAAATACAAAAAAAAAAATTCATGGAATGGTACCAGTAGGTGGAATAGTAGTTAAGGTGCTGGACTCCCACATGGTCAACCTCAGTTCAAGCCCCAGACTCGGAGGCTTCAAAATCATGCCAGGCACATGTGCATGTGTGCCAAAAATCCCCAGAGAAGCATGGAGGAGAAGGGATTGTGGCATGGCCATCCCCACTAGGGGCTGATTTCTCACTTTCCCTCTCTCTGTCTGTCTATCTCTGACGATTGCACATGTCCTATGACAAAAACCTAAAATAAATTTATGGAAAATACTAAATATATATATATATATATATATATATATATATATATATATATATATATAATATAGTTATATATATATATATGTACATATATATATATATAACTATATTATATATATATATATATATATAAAATAACACACACATATAAATGGGTATTTTCCATAAATTTCCCTTTCTATAGGAAATACACACACACACACACATTTATAAAGAGAGAGAGACGTGAATAGACAGGTCATGTGTACACTTCTGTGTATTAATGCTCTATTTAAAAGTTTCTTAAAGAATATTTATTTTGTACCAGCAGATGGCATAGAAGTTATATTGCAGGACTCACACATGGCCAACCAGTTTGAATCTCAGACCTGGTGGCTTGAAACTCACACCAGGCACATGTGTGTGCATGCCCAAGATCCCAGGATGAGAATGGAAGAGAAGAGACTATGGCATGACCATCTTCTCTGGGGGTGATTTCTCATTTTTCCATCTCACTGTCTCTGTCTCTCTCTCCAGTGAGTACACACTATGGTAAAAACTGTGTGTGTGTGTGTGTGTGTGTGTGTGTGTGTGTGTATTTTTGAGGGAGATAGATAGAGGGATATAGAGAACACTGAAAGTCTTTCTCTAAGATGAAACCCACCTCCTGAATCAGTTAGGACTATGCTGCGAATAACAGAAAAACCTAACTGAAACTGTATTCAAGACTAATGAGACTCCAAAGAAGATGTACAGATGCTCAATAAGCACATGAAAAGATGCTCAAACATTAGCGACGAGGGCTTGCAAACCTGATTCCCAGAATATTGTTGAATGTTTGTGGGTCACGTTTTGTAAAGACATTGTTCAAATATTTTACACATTTTGGGGGGAGGTGCTTAGAAAATTCCTAAGCACCTCCCCCCAAAAAGGGACTTCAAAAATCTTGTAGAAGATTGAATTAGAGTACACATTTATTTTGACGAAAAAATGTTTTTAGGGGCCAGCAGTTGGCGTGATTACTATGTCACTAGACTCCCAGTAGTCGACCGCAGTTAGAATCCCAGACCTGGTGACTTAAACTCACGCTGGGTGCGTATGCATGTGTGTCCAAGATCCCGAGAGGAGAATGGAGGAGAAGAGATTGTGGCGTGGCCATCCCCCATGAGGGGTGATTTCTCGCTTTCTGTCTGTTTCTCTCTGTCTTTCTGATGAGCGCATGTGCCCTATAGCAAAAACCTCTCAAAAAAAATTTTTTAAATAAATAAAAAGGTTTTTAAGTCCATATATAGTTTTTTCATAATAGGAAGTTTTTCATGAGTTTTTTTAAGACCCCTCCCCTCATATTATTCAGTCGTGGGAACTCTTTCTATATCCCACACCAGTCCTTGTTAAATATATGTTTGCAAATGTTTTGCTAGCTGACACCTTGAGTACTCATTTCCTAAATTGTGTTTTATGATGAACAGAAATTTTGTCTGACTTTTATCTTTTCATTTTGTTTCTGTTTTTTCAAATAAATATTTAAAAACTCAATAGAGTCCAATTTCACAATATTTTATACTCTTTAATCTTAAGAACTCCTTCATACCCCAAAGCTATAAACAAATTCTCTCACCATTTATTCTTTTTTTTTTTTTTTTGGAGAGGTTTTTTTCGCTATAGGGCGCGTGCACTCGCCAGACAGACAGAGAGAGACATAGAGACAGAAAGCGAGAAATCACCCCCCAGGGGGGATGGTCACGCCGCAATCCCTTCTCCTCCGTTCTCCTCTCGGGATCTTGGGCACGCACGCACACACGCCCAGCGTGAGTTGTAAGCCACCGGGTCCGAGACGCGAACCGCGGTCAACCACGTGGGAGTCCAGCGACATAGCCATTACGCTAACTGCTGGTTCCCTCACCATTTATTCTAAGGCATTCATAATTTTGTTTGAAATATCTGGTGGTGGTTGAGTTTTCTGAGGGTCTGAGGTGAGGACCTCAGCATTTTTTTCCATGAGCACAGTCAGCACGCTGACTACGTGTACCAAGGAGTCTGTTAGGCCCCACTTTTTTCCTTCCTCATTTTCCCTTTCTAGGAATTCTCCACAGTCTGTTTCTATAATCACAGCAACAAGTACACGTTGATGTTGATAATATCTTTCTCTAGCCGAGAGTGGCAACTCCAGGGACTCTGCCTCTCTCACACTCGTTTCTATCACTGAATCCAACGCCAACTACTTCACGATGTACACAGAATCCACTTTCCTCACCTCACACTGCTATCTGGACTATACCTGTAGCCTCATGATTGGTCTCCACTTGCATGCTTGCCCCAGCAAACTGAATGATCCTGCTCAGACCTAGGTCACGGCCCAGCCACGTGGCCCACACGGCTCAGACGCTGTGCTCTGCAGGCTGGGACCATCTGGGAGGTCCAGAATCGGTGCTCGCTCCAACCTAAAGACCAGATGCCATGCACCTGTATCCCAGTGACTGGGGAGACCAAGGCAGAAGGATCAAGAGCTCAAGGCTGACAACACAGCAAGAGTATTGGGACTTTTAGTTTTGGAGGCTGCAACTTGCCGATTATTTGAAAGGTCCTTCTTGGCGGTCTATCTGGAAGCTTTCCTCCTTGTGCTTTCTTTTCTGATGTCAGTGAGTTTGGGGAGCTGCGTGAGCGGATGTCATCCAACTCTTCCTTTCTCATCCTCTTTGGAAGCAGGGGGAAAGATATAAACGAGGCCGAACAGCCCTGCTGCGCCCAGATCAGCCTCCAAAGAGGGAGTCAGCAGGGATGTAGGAGCTGTTGCTGGCATGGCCCTTAGTGGACAGACTCATAGAAGACTCTGGGCTTTCTTACTCGAGGTGTCTTCTGCCTGCTTGGAGAGGAGGTTTCCCTTCAGAGGCCCAGGACTAAGTGGAAAGAGGCGATAGCTCCACCGGCCTCCAAGGGCTTAGATGCTGAAGGCACACCTCGTGCTATGGGTGGCCCTTCTCTGATCCCTGCCAGTGAGATGCCCATCCTGCCCCTGGTCTATCCCTCTCCTCCCCTGTCCTAGAGCCCTCAGTCCATTTCCTCCAGACAAGGGTCTCAGAGGCAAGGATCTGGGATGGCAAAGCCCTCACAGAAGTGCCTGCCTGCTCAGGTGGGAAGCAGGGACAGTCTACGTGTGCCCTTTATTCTTCCTGAGTGGCTGAACATATCGCAAGTGCAAGCAGCCAGCACCAAAGGAGCATTGAACTTACCAGATGGGTATTCCCTTGGGGGCAACGGAACACAAGGTACAAAGACCCAAAATTGGAGTAGAGGGCTGGAAAGAGAACCAAGGAGAGGCACAGAAACAGTAGGGGGAAGCTGGTGATCTAGGCCAGATGGGACAGTACTGGTAAACAATGGGGTGTGTGTGTGTGGAGGGGGGCTGTCAAGGGCAAAGCTTGCTCAAGAATTGCCAGTAAGAGCAGCTAGTGAGCTGGTGAAATCCTTGGAGCAGTGTAGACAACTCAGGCCTCCTCCAAGGTAAACCCCAACCTGTTGGGCTCAAAGACACATTGGAACATGTGACAGAGAAAGTATGCACGAGCTGCAAGCCAAGGGCTCAAAGCAAAAGCCTAAGGGCCTGGCCTCAATTGGACCCTGGGCCTTCCAGACCTCCAGCACGCAGTTACAGCTGTCTGCCACTAGGATAGCTCCCCATGCTACCTGCTGTTGGGAACCGTGGGGGTTCGGGTGACAAAGTTACTGTGACCTTAGGCACTGGGATGCGGGTCTCCAGCCTCCTTCCGGCAATAACTGCGGCACCTAGTATCTGTGGATACTGCGGTTCTTTCCCTTGGGATCACCAATAGGTAGAGCCTGCTCCACATTGAGCACGAGTGCAATCCAGAACCTTCTGGCGTGGGAATCGGGCTCCCTGGGAAGACTGAATATGGAGATGCCAGCTGGGGGTTGGTGAGGTCTGGCCAGAGCTGTCTCCCAGGGGTACTGATATGCCCTGAGCTGGGTTGGACATGTACTTTGGTGCTGAGAGACATGAGACAGGGCAGCACCAGGCAATAGAACCCTCTAATCTGATCTTTTCATAGAGGACACCCATTCTTGCACAACCCTCAAGCCTGTGTAGGTAGCTCAGGGACCCTACTCCTAGGAACCTTTCTTTATAGCGGGCCTCTCAAATCCTGGAGGCAAGCACATTCTCTATGGCCACCCTGGAAAGGCAGAGTCTGCAGTAACACTAGCTGGGCTGTGATGGTTTCCCAGGTCAGGACCAGGTACTCTGACCTGTCCACGTACTGCACCGCAAACGTTCCTTTCTGGCAGGTAGTTTACCTTCACTTCTTTTTACCAATTTGCAAAAATAGGATTTAAGTCTTAAAAGTTTCTCAGCTAGGGGCTGGCAGGAGGTGTGGTGGTTAAAGGTGCTGGACTCCCATATATCTGACTGCCGTTCAAGTCCAGGACCTGACAGCTTGCTTTCTCTTTCTCTCTCTTGCTCTGTCTCTCTCTGGTCAAATTAAAATAAATAAAGTTAAATGAATCATTCTTTAAAGAAAAAAAAATGATTCTCAGCTCACACAATGACCCAGCCACTACCACAATTTGAACAGGCTGTGAGATTCCATAGACTGTGCATGTAACCACTGGGCTATGGTGTTGTTTCATTAGGCATGCCTCCTAGATTATGAATGTTTATAGTCTTTGGGTGCTTAACACCATGGCACACCTACAGTGAGCATGTGGACTGTCTACTGGGAGGTCTAATTTGGTGCAATTTATAAGGGGGCCATTGGCTACTGGGCCTGGCTCAATCTCCTTAAAATATTCAGGTAGAGACCAACTGTCAGCAAACCCCATGGCATATTCTTCTTCTAGTGGATCTTCGCAGCTCAAACCACACAGCTGTCTGAGAGCTAGTTTCTTCAAGGTAGAAGGACAGGACACCAGATGGCCGCAGGACCCACCCTGGCTTAAAAACCTGTGCCCTCAGAACACCAATATCTATACAATAATCTCATAGACCATTTTCAGGGTCCTGGCCAAAACTGCCAACTTACCAATGTTAGTTTTTCCTGGCCACAAGATGGTATATCTCCATATAGTTCTGTCAGCAATATTCTGTAGCAAGGATTGGCCAACAAAATTAGCCCATAGCCCACTAATGTAAGGTCGGTGGGCTAAGAATCACATTAACTTTTAAAAAGTTGTAAAATACACACGCAATGTGGCAGAGACCACGTGATTCAGAAAGTCTATATTTACTAAATTTTTTTGAGGGGTGTGGATTTTTGTATCATTGCACATGTGCACTGGAGAGAGACAGGGAAAGTGAGAAATCATCCCCTAGGGAGGATAGCCATGCCACAATCCCATCTCCTCCATTCTCTTCTTGGGCCTTTAGGTGCCTGTGGACATGTGCCTGGCATGTCCCTCAAGCCACCAGGTACTGACTCAGACTGCAGTCAGCCACGTGGGACCCAGCATGTCAGCCACCAAGCCAACTGCTGGCCTTCACTACAGTTTTTTTTTTTTTTTTTTTTTAATGTTGTCTTTTTGTTTTTTGTTTGTTTTTAATTTGCTATAGGGCACATGCACTCACCAGAGACAGACAGAGAAAGAGAGAAAGACAAGTGAGAAAGCAAGCTGCCAGGTCTGGGATTTGAACTTTAGTTGCCCACGTGGGAATCCAGTACCTTAACCACCACACCATCTGTTTGGCCCCCTTATTAAAGTTTTAAGAGAAAGTTTGTGGACTGGCAGATAGCATGGTTGTTAGGGTGCTGGACTCCTATATGCGTGACCTGACAGTTTGCTTTTTCTCACCTTCCCTTATTCTATCTCTATCTGGTCAAACTGAAAAATAATAAGTAAAATTGAATTTAAAATTATTTTTAGAAAGCAAGTTTGCAATGCCTGTCCTACAGTTTTCCATGTATAGGGCTTCCACAACCTTTGACAATTTACCCGAAGTATTCTATAAGGTTTGTAAATGCTATTATAAGTGGAATCTTTAATAAAATTTTTTTCAAAGAATTATTTTATTTAACTTTATTTATTATTATTATCATTATTATTTTCCAGTTTGATCAGAGAGAGACAGAGAGAGAGAGAGGAAGTGAGAAAGCAAGCCACCAGGTTCGAGACTTGAACTGTGGTCGGCCATGTGGGAGTCCAGCGCCCTTAACCACCACGCCACTTGCCAGCCCTATTTAATAAAATTTTGTTTTTCACAGATAATACATGTAGAGAGACAGAGTGAACTTTGTATACTGGGAACTTGCTAAAATCGCTTTGGGCTTCTGGTATTTCCTTTGCAGATTCTTTGGGATTTTCTACATACGCGATGTTTCTATGAATCATGCTACTGAGTGAAGCTGTACTTTAAAGCTCTACTTCTGTTTCAGGCTACATGCCTTTTATTTCTCTTTAGTTCCCTTCTGTTAGGAAGATCACTCCAGGATGTCTTCACCATGTGTCTTAGAAGCGCCCAAAAGGCTGAGTTCCCAAAAGCTAGCTCAGAAGACTGACGGGGTCCTTTTCCAGGCTTCCCAGTGAAGATTAAATCCCGAGCTTTTTGCTCCAAAGGAGGTCCCCGTCTTTGGCCACATTTCCACAGGCGGACGCCAGAGGGCGCGCGACCAACCCTCCGCGGCCTGAGTGGGCGGCGCGCTGGGCTTCTGGGTTTCCCCCGCCAGGACGGAGAGTTCCCGGTCCCCGCAGAGGGTGCGGGGAGTCCTCTCGGCGTGCACCCCTGAAGCAGGAAGCCATACCGAGGCCCCAGCCGCTCCTGACAAATAGCGCCGAGTCCACACCCCGCACTCCGCGGGTTCCCTGCCAAACCCCGCGGCCAGCACTGGCAGCCGCCGCTGCCGGCTCGGACTACTCTCGGCCGTCGTGCAGGAAGTTGTGTGCGAGTTTCCGCTTCCGGGCCGGATCCTGCGCTTTCGCTTCAGAGGTTGGTGTGTCTGGAACTGTGGCTTCTCCATCAGATTCTCGCCCAGGAGGTTGGAGAGCAGCAGATTCGGCTCCGAGACGCGGAAGAAAAGCAAAAAAAAAGTTAGAAAGGGATTCCCGAAGACCAGGTCCGACCCGGCGCTCGGTCCGCTCCAGGATGGCCTCTCGCACTCGCCCTCGGCCGCCCAGGTAGGTCCCCGCCAGCAGAAGGGTCCTCCTTGGGGACAGCCAGCCGCCCGCGTGAGCCGGACCCTGACTGGCGAGCGCAGCTGACCCATCTCGCTCAAACCTGCGGGTACGATCTCGGGAAACCCGGCCAGGCACAGCAAAGCGGGGCATGGATGATGCCGCCTCGCGGTCGGGCACCTGGATTCCATCGTGGGCACCACCACCTAACGCAGCACCAGCCGGCGAGGACTGGGAGGGTCTGAGCCCTGAGGCCCGGGAAGGCGCACCCATAGACCTCTGAAAAACCCTCAGATCGCGTTCCCAGCCCGCGGGCGTCCGAGAGTAGCCAGACCCTAACCTCACGACCCCAGAGCCCTTGGCAGAATTTGGAGGACTGCAGAAAAGAATGCACTTGATCTTTAGGCTCCAGTAGGGCTGATCCCACCGCACCTGATCAGCTGTGGTGCATGCAAACAACAAAGCAAGGCCGACTTTAGACAGAGGAGGCAGTTTCAGCAGTATAAGGTGTGGATAAAGTGGTATTGATTGGGTAGGCTGAGCAGCACTGCGGGGTTTTGGCCATATTGGGGTGAGGGCACAACGTAACCACTTACCCCTTCTCACGGAGGAGAAAGGATATGGCACAGTCACAAGGCTGGGTGAAAAAATACTTAAAGGCCTTTTGGAAAGGCTTCTTTGTGGCAGTGCCGGTGGCAGTTACTTTTTTGGATCGGGTGGCCTGCGTGGCAAGAGTAGAAGGAGCATCAATGCAGCCTTCTTTGAATCCTGGGGGGAGCCAGTCATCTGATATAGTACTCTTGAACCACTGGAAAGTGAGGAACTTTGAAGTACAACGTGGTGACATTGTGTCATTGGTGTCTCCTAAAAACCCTGAGCAGAAGATCATTAAGAGAGTGATCGCTCTTGAAGGAGATATTGTAAGAACAAGGGGACACAAAAACCGTTATGTCAGAGTCCCCCATGGTCACATCTGGGTTGAAGGTGATCATTATGGACACAGTTTTGACAGCAATTCTTTTGGTCCAGTGTCCCTGGGACTTCTGCATGCCCATGCTACACACATTCTGTGGCCTCCAGAACGGTGGCAGAAATTGGAATCTGTTCTACCTCCAGAGCGTTTTCCAGTTCAGATCGAAAAGGAATGAATCCATGGATCTACTTGAGCTGCTATTGGGATACCAAACACAGGAAGCGGGATGGAGAAGAGGACCCTCCAAAGAGGAACAGTCTCCAACAGCATGATGCTGAGAAAGAAGCATATCACACTTAAGATGATCTGTCTTATCAATGAAAGCGTTTTTAAATAGTGAACAGTATTAAATGACACCTGATTTTTGTGTTAAATTCTAGTATCCTATTGTTTAATACTGAAAAAATGCAGACCTTGGGAATATGAAAATATTGAATTCATGTCTTAAAGTGGGTATACTTGAGATCAGTTATACATACGAAGTGTATTGATTGTTGGGTTTTGATTTTCATGCTTGCTACTTAAAGAGTTTGAAAATTAACATTTGATGAAAATAATTTGTTGCTGTGAAGACAGAACATGAAGAAACATGTTATACATACAGTGATAGGAATTATAATTGACACCATGTATTATACAATGACTGCCAGCTAGGAAGAACAGGTAATGTTAAAATAAAACAGTGATTCATTAAAAAAAAAAAAAAAAAGTATTGGGTGTAAAATGAGGAGGTAGCTTTAGACTGACCAAGATACATTGTTAAGTGAGAAAGGCAAACTGCAGATGTGTGTACAAAGTATACATTTACTTTTACTAAGGAAAATACCTTGCATAGGAATATATCTAAGCACACCTAAAACAATGCATAGGTGTGGAGATACAATTCTAAGATTAGTCATACTGCAAATATTGTTTTACTCCAAAAAGTATAATTATCAGAGACATTCCATTTAATATTTTTTAAATGTACAAAAAAGATACATCTTAACATAGAATATTTCAGAGTTCATATGCCTCCTTTGCACACATGCTCCAAATGTAAACACTGTCCTATCCCTAGACAGCATTTAAGAATTATTCTCAGTTTGAGATAGGTAGCACATTTCCAAAAGGAATTGAACGCAATTCAGGATCTAGAGTAAGAAATACTATATAGGGGCTGGATGGTGGCCCACAGAGAAATACAAAGCTCTGCAAAGCTGACCCACTATGTAAGGTTCCAGGATCATGTTAACATGGAGCCCTCCTCAGATGGGCCAGGTGTACAAGTGCCCATGCTTCTGGTTTAGCTAAAGCTGGTTGTGGATTGAGCATCAAGACCCTCTTGGTATGCTGTTGCTTACTCGTTCACTCACTTGCTTTCTTATGAAAGAAATAAACTTTTTTTCAAATAAATACTATATAGATGAAAATGGTGGTGCACATTGGGTTAGACACCGTTAATGACTATTGCAGCAGATATGTTTCCTGTGGAACCAGAGACAGAACCCTATCCTGTTCACCTGCTTCATCATCTCTCTTTTGTCTCTGTCATGGCCCTATCTGGGGGCTTGCTCTCTCTTGTCTCTGACCAAACATACTGAAATTGATAAAACTGATTCTTCAGGCTACATCCATTTTAAGAGCAATAAGTTAATGTTTATTGGTTAACCAGATAACTTTGGTATCAGTGCCACTATGGAGTGATGGTTCCATTTGGATTTGCAGCCTCTGGGATCATGGCAAACTTACTGGAGTCTGAAATAAGGTCTCTAAACTTTTGGCGACCCATTGCTCACGATAATGTCCAGAAATCTGGCTATTCCTTCCCCGAGGGCCTGAGAACACCCTTTCTGAAAGATGGAAGGGATGCTGCTTGAGTCCGTTGCCATGTGTGAAGGGTTGAGCACTGTTACCCTTACCCAGCATGCTCTGCGAGGAGTGGCAGCAGAGCTCATCCAATGAAAACAGAAGAGGCGATGGGGGGAGGGGGGTGTTCTGGTGGGGGCGGGACTTCCGGCAGCGGCATTTTGTCTGCCTTGGAGTTGGTTTGGCTGACCAAATGCCCCAGAGCGCTGGGTCACATCTGAGACATCAGGAGGCGGAAGGTTCGAAAGGAAGGGTTGTCCCCACTGCTAAGTCTGAGGCTCTGAGTCCTGACGGGTGCTGCACCATGTGTTGGAACCAAACAAGGCATCCATGCCGCGGGCCCCATGTTGGTCGTGGTAGTTCCCAACACCATCTGCCCACAGGCCCAAGTCACAGTGGCTTCACTAATTGACCAGGCACAAGTTGGTGCCACTTTCCTTGGGCTTTCACCCACCCAACCCCTACTTTGGACTCCTAAAGCTTCAGTTTAAAGGAGCTTGTTTAAGTCACTGCACTAGGCGTGGAAGAGTGTTCCAGACAGGGATCAGCATCTGCAAAGATTTGGGGGAGGTAGCATTTGAACATCTGGGAAACCTGGGGCCCTTGGACACACAAGGAACAGAGTGGAAGAGAAGTCGCACCCAGAATGACAAGGAGATTTACCTTTCCCCTGATGGCTCTCAGAGCCATGGGAGGTTTTGAACTGAGAAGGGATGTGGTCTGAGTGAAGGGTTTTAATGTTTCAAAAAAACTGCTTGGAGAAAGAAGGGAAGAAGAGAGAGGAGGACAGTGAGGCACAGTCTTTGCCCAAAGTTACAAGGCCATGGGGAAATGGAAAGGTCTGCCAGGCTGACCGACAGGGGAAGGCCTAGGGTTCACCTTCCTGTATGTGTGTGCATGTATACACACACACACACACACACAGGCACACACAGGCACATATATGCCCATGATCTCAGGCTGCTGAGGCTGGGGGTGAATTTCAGCATCAAAATCCTGTTGGGGATGCTGTCTTCTCTTGCTCATAGAAAAAATAAATTAGTGTTTTTTTTTTTTTTTTCTTAAGTGGTTTTTGCCTTAGGGTACATGCATAGGGGAGTGGGGGGAGACACAGTGAGAGGGACCTGGGGGGGGGGACACACCACAATTCCTTCTCCTCTGTTCTCATCCCAGGATCTTGGGCATGCACATTTATGTGCCCAGCATGAGTTTCAAGCCACCGGGCCCAGGACTTGAACCATGGTCAGCCATGTGGGAGTCCAGGGACAAAACCACTATACCATCTGCTGGTTCCTCTCTTTAAAAAAAAAAAAAAAGTCACAAAGGGGACTGTCAGGTGCCATAGTGGTTAGGGGAACTGGAGTCCTACATGGCCAATCGGTTCAAGTACTGAACCTGACGGCTTTCTCTCTTTCTCCCTCTCTGGTCAAATTAAAAATACATAAATAAAGTTAAATAAAATATTTTTTAAAAAGTCACAAAGTAGATAAGAGGCATTACTGAGGACTGAGATAGAAGTGTTATAATCAGCCCAAGGTCACCTGGTCCCAGGGTTGGGCAGGTCCAAGGAGGCCTGAACTCATCCATAGCTGCCTGCTTCTCATGGCCTTCCTCTTCCCGCAGGTCCCTAAGTCGACAGAAGTCTTATGGACCCTACACAGGTCAGTGGATCTTCACTGGTCCCAAACCCCCATCCACATGGTCTCTGGGATTGTGGTGCTTTTGGACTCGGACTACAACTGCCCTAGTCATTGGGCCTGGGGATTCTTGAGACACTTCAATTCTGGGACTTTATTTGCAATAGTTTCTACATCTAGCAACCAATGGAATGAAGTGTGGAAAGTTATCCCAAACATAGGTGCCACCATGTCCAAATGTTGATGAGACTGAGCTGGGAGTGTTCAGAGTGTCTCAGATGGGCGGGAGAGTAGGAATCAGATCTGGAAAGGCAGGCTGAGAAACTGAGCGTTTTTCTAGATTATGAGAGCAATGACATGGGAACAATGGGGTGATGTGACCCAGATCTGTATAGACTCTCTATGTGTTACCTGCAGAACAGACTGGGAATGAGGGAGGAGGCAGGAAGACCAGGAATGAGGCTACTGCAATAGTCCAGAGGAGTGTTGATCTATCTAGAATTGGGGAAAGTGACTGGATTCTGGACCTGTTTTTTAAGTAGGGCTGACTGCCAGATTTTCTAATGTTGGGAGTGAGAGAGAAAAAAATGTGGGAATCAGAGTCTACTCCCAGATTTGAGAAGGAGAGAGGGAAGAATGAATTAGAAACTTGGGATTTCTCAAGAGTGCCCAGGCCCATGAAAAGAAGGAGGGAAAGTAGGAAGGGAGGAGGGAGAAGTTAGTAGTAGAAATAATTTTCAGTGGTCATGTGGGAGTTTTGTTTTACCCATGTTTAGAGTGTTTCAGAGAATTCATCAAGCAAGCAGCTGAACACAGAGGTCTGAAATTCTAGGGAGCAGCTCAATAGAGACACACAAGAGGTGTTTGTGAACTGAGGTAGAGTGGTCATCACATTAAAACTGAATCTTCAGGTCATGGTGGTAATGCTCTTAGCTGACCAAGAAGGGGACTGAACTCTGCTTGGGCACCTGTTTGGGGCATCACAAGCACAACTGAGGAAGAAAAGTGACCATAAAGGGCTGGTGTGGGGAAAGGTGTGGCGGATGGCCAAGGCTTTGAAGGGAAAAGAAGACACAGAGGCATAGGAGTAATCAAGAGATGACACCGCGGCCAAGGCTGGTTTTTTATTCACAGTTCTATGGACTCACCAGGATTTTCTAGTACCCTGGAGTGTTTCACTTAGGCTGGGGGATTAGCTCAGGGGCAAAGGCGATCCTCTGGTAGACTCACTAGGCAGGCAGGTAGGCAGGACTGGAAACTGAAGTCCACATGTCATTCTGGGTGGCAGAGATTGCCACAAGGAACAGAGGCAGGAAGTGAGGCTTTCATAGCAGGGTGAAACGCTGTCCTTGGCAGTGGGAACTATGGGAGGTCTAGGGTAGTTTTATATCCCATTTGAATTCTCCAGCCACATTCTTTTTTTTTTTTTCCTTTCTTTTTTTTTTTTTTTTTTTTGGAGAGGTTTTTGCTATAGGGCGCGTGCGCTCGCCAGACAGACAGAGAGAGACAGAGAGACAGAAAGCGAGAAATCACCCCCCAGGGGGGGTGGTCACACCGCAATCCCTTCTCCTCCATTCTCCTCTCGGGATCTTGGGCACGCACGCACACGCGCCCGGCGTGAGTTGTAAGCCACCGGGTCCGAGACGCGAACCGCGGTCGACTACGTGGGAGTCCAGCGACATAACCATTACGCTAACTGCTGGTTCCCTCCAGCCACATTCTTGATGCCATGTGGTAACTAGCACATGGGGAGGCCAGGAAGAGATCTGTAGTATGAGGCTGGGAGACAGCAGCGGCTATGGGATCTGGAGATAGGAGGGAGGGACAACTTAAATAATGACCTGCCCATGGACAGGAGTGTGAACCAATGTCCCCAGGGCCCTGGTGGAGACTTAAAGAAAAAGATTGAGTTCAAATTTGGTTTTGTTGGGGAAGTACCATCTGTGGAACTGCCCAGTTACTTCCTGCAGGGAGTAGAGGGGCGGGACCTTGCATGGCAGACCCAGAACTCAAATGGCATGATCTGCTCAGTGCTTGCTTGGTGAGGACCAGACACAGTGGCTAATGGGGCAGTAGGCGAGTGCAGGTGCAAATGGCACCTGGTTCTGATATCTCCCATGAGTTGTGGAGGTCGGGAGGAGTGTGAGCATGGGTGGATTATAGAGAGATGGGTTGGAGGGTTCCTGGAGAGGCTGTGTGTGGTTTCATCTGTACTCATCATGGCAGGACAGTATCACCTTTGAGGATGTGGCCGTGTACTTCTCCTGGGAGGAATGGGTTCTCCTGAACCCAGCTCAGAAACTCCTATACTGTGATGTGACGCTGGAGAACATTGCACTTACGGCCTCTCTAGGTAAGACCTTCACCCCCCACCCCAAAGCCTTGGCCTAGGTTCTGCCTTTCCTCTTTTTCCTAGAGACAGATGGACTTTCTCACGTTGGGACCATGGACACTGCTTCCTTCTCCAGTCTCCTGGCTTGGGTCACTGGTTGCCAGGACTGAGCTGTTGCACTGCCTTGTCCTCTTCCCAAGCAGGCCCAGGATCTACTGCCCTACAGGGGAGGGGATCAGGAGTCTCGTGGTCAGCTTTTTGGATCCCACCTTTCCCTCTCCCTGGCCAAGTGACCTCTGCCCCAGGTTCTCTCTTCCTCTAGCTGATACATCCCTGTGTCTGCCGATGGTAGGAAATGCTGTCATTGGCATGGTTACTGTTAACCTCCTCCTCCGAGCTTCTTTTTGTAATATTTGGCTTTTTTTTTTTTTTTTTTTTTTTTTGGAGAGCGTTTTGCTATAGGGCGCATGAGCTCGCCAGACAGACAGAGAGAGACAGAGAGACAGAAAGCGAGAAATCACCGCCCCAGGGGGGATGGTCACACCGCAATCCCTTCTCCTCCATTCTCCTCTCGGGATCTTGGGCATGCACGCACACGCACCCAGCATGAGTTTTAAGCCACCGGGTCCGGGACGTGAACCGCAGTTGACTACGTGGAAGTTCAGCAACATAGCCATTACGCTAACTGCTGGCCCAATATTTGGCTTTTTTTACCTGTGGTCTGTTGCTACGCATAGTTTTGGGTCAGTGCTGGCCATTCTGGTCTTTCCCTAGCACCTGCACGATCCAGGTACTGCGCTCAACTAGTGGATGGGGAAAGAGATGGGGTGCTCTCAGGGAGGACATGATTTTTGCTACACGAAATGGACTCAGAGGGGCCCTGGCCGCAGAGTGGCGGTTGACATCAGGGCTGCATTGAAATCATGCCTTGAAACCTGTCATATTTCTGCTGCTGTTTTGGTGCCAATGCCAGTGGCCACACCTCATTTCTACCTTTGTTTTCCCATTCACTACACCTTGCCAACCTGTCATTTTTACTCTTTTGGAGCAAGGCTAGTCCCCAACTGTCTAGGTGTCACATCTTAGCTACTCTTGTCCTCTGCTCCCTCTCATAGGTTTTCCAACACTGGCCCGTACATACTCTGTCATGAGATGTGCGTTTTTTGTTTGTTTTTGCCACAAGGTGTGTTTTATTTTCGTTAATCATACAAATAATTTTCTGTAGTACCCCAGGGCACGCCGGAGAATTTGGCAGTCCGATGAGGTTGGGGGGGGGGCCCTCAAAGACCCATAAACTGATGATACCGGGATAGAGTGTATGTGTTTTGTGTGTGTGTGTGTGTGTGTGTGTGTGTGTGTGTGTCGGGGGGGTGTCCCACAGTGATGCTTCTGGATCGTGTCCATCTTGCAGGTGGCTCTTCCTCCACATCATGACTGGGGGCTCAAAGATGACAGGGTGGAGAATCCTCCAGGCTTTAGGAAATTTCTCTTCACTTCCCCTGCTCAGTGGTCTCTCTGGTCAGCAGGTGTTCTGGGTCTCCATTTTCATCAGCTTAGCATTATCCAAAGCTGATGGTTTCCCCCATGTCTGGTTTGTCTGCCATTTTCCTGAAACCATGCACAGAGTCTCACTCCGAGCCTGGCTCCTGGTTCTCCCACTCATGAAGCGACAGCAAGAGACCCTTTTTTTTTAGGTTTTTGCCATAGGGCATGTGCACACACCAGAGAGAGGGAAAACAAGAAATCACTCCCTAGGGGGGATAGCCACACCTCAATTCCTTCTCCTCCATTCTCCTCTCAGGACATGGGGTACACATGCACACATGCCCCGTGTGATTTTAAAGCTACTGGGCAAGCAGGTGGCATGGTGGTTAAGGTATTGGACTCCCACATGGCTGTCTATGGTTCAAGTCCTGGACCTGATAGTTTGCTTTCTCACTTTCTCTCTCTCTCTCTCTGGTCAAATTAAAATAATCATAAATAAAATAATTCTTTTTAAAAATAATTTATTATTATTATTATTTTAATTTGATCAGAGAGAGACACACACAGAGAAAGGGAAACTGAGAAAGTAAGCCACCAGGTCCAGGCCTTGAACTATGGTCGGCCATGTGGGAGTCAGCGCCTTAACCACCATGCCACCTGCCAGACCCTATAAAATAAAATAATTATATTAAAAAAAGCTACCAGGTCCAGGGCTCAAACTGCAGTCAGCCATATGGGATTCCAGCACCTTAAACCACTATGCTACCTGCTGGCCCCGATGTGCGTATATCCTTAAATAGTCTCTGACTGTGAACTACTCTGTCACAATTGCATTTTCTTAGCCTTGAATATACCTTTTTGCCCGGCACTCCCATGCCATCAGCAGACAAGTGCTGAAAACCAATGGCAAAGGAATGAGCTGCAGACCCTGCCTTTTCTCTTGTGCTACACTCAATCCTTGTGTCCTTCACGTGGTGAGGCTTCAACCTTCAGAAGACTATAACTGCGCAGCAGCTGCCTCCTCAGCCTGACCAGACGCCCTGCTCCTGACAACAGTCCTGCAAGCTCACGTAGACACACTCAGCTGGTGTACAGATGCACATTTATCATTTATGGTGGCATTACCTCTTCTCGCCAGAGTCGGCATGCACTTCACTGGCATTTCTTCATTTTCAGATTATCGGCACGGATTGGAAGATGAGAAAGCACATTCGGAGCAGAATATTTGTACAGAAGAAATGTCACAGGTCAGGACTCCCAAGGCAGATCTCTTTACTCAGAAAGTCCATCCTTGTGATATATGTATCTTGATCTTGAAGGACATTTTTCCTTTCCTCGAGGATAGGAAAAACCATACACATCCCAGGCAAAACCATACACTGATGGGGCATGTTGGAAACAATTCTTTCAGCATAAACCTTCACCAGCTGCATCACAGTTGAGATAAACCATTCAGAACTGAAGTGTATAGGGCCTTATGGGTGAAGAGCTATAGAAAAGGGAAGTGCTTTATCTGTGGGGAGGTTGGGAAGTACTTTCTGGTCAGTTCAGGCCTTCTTCAGAACCAGGCACTCACAACAGGAGAAGCCACACAGCTCCTCTGTATGAGGGTAGCCATTCACAGTGAAAAGAAAGTCATTAGGAATGTGGCAAATGCAGGGCCTACCATGGTTCTAGTCCCAGACCTGGCAGCTTGCTTTCTCAATTTCCTTTTCTTTCTCTCTCTGATTCAAATTCAAAAGTAATAATAGCCTTCAAATACAGACACGTATTTGTTAGAAATAAAGTCTAGGATCTGGCAGGTGGTATGTTGGTTAAGGGTGTGCTGGGCTCTCACATGGTCAACCACAGTTTGAGTCCCGGACCTGGCAGCTTGCTTTCTCTGTCTCTCTCTCTCTCTTCCTTTCTGGTCAAATTAAAATAAATAAGTAAATAAAGTTAAATAAAATAATTCTTTAAAAAAAATAAACAAACAAATAAAATCTAGGGTCAGCAGGTGGCATGGTGTTCGGGATGCTAGATTCCCACATGGTCAGCTGTGGTTGGAGTCCTGGACCTAGCAGCTTTGCTTTCTCTCTTTCCCTTTCTCTCTTGCTCTATCTCTCTCTGGTCAAATTAAAAAATAAATAATAATAGAAAATAAAATCAAATAAATACTAAAAAAAAAAAAAAAAAACACAGAGTCTATAGTGGAGAGGGCATTATGAGTACACAAATATACCAAAGCCATCCACTATAACTCTTACTTGTTTAACACCAGAGGGTCCAGACTGGAGAAAGGATTGTGAGTTCCATGAATATAGGAAAGCCTTTAGCCGCGAATGCAGACGTGTTCCTCATAACAACCTAACCAAGTAGAAAGTATTATTGTATCAATGGGGAAGTTGAAATTCAGATAAATCAAGTGACTTCATCAAGGTCATCCACCCAGCAAGATTTGGTTTCTAAAGGCTGGACAAAAACCTGGACGTGTGGATCCAGAGCTAGGACTCTCAGACACTTAACCACAGCACGTGAGGCCCTCAGCCTGGCGCCAACACATGGTGCAGACCAGTGAGGCTCAACTGCTGCTGCTGTTATCATTATTGACATTTCCATCTTTATTTCTTCATTCTTTACATACCAGAACACTTACTGTCGGCATTTTGTAGTCTCCATTGGCTTGTCCTAATCTTGTGTCATTCTTCAAAGGCTTTCTACATTGAAGGCTTTTCTCTTTGGCTCAATTTCACTTGATCCAAAGGCAGCAGCTGCCCCACAATGAGCACAGCACAGAGCTCAGTTCATGTAAATATGCTTGGTGATTCAGGGCTTAAGTCTCTGCCCCGTTAGCAGTTCCTAAGCAGTAGACTCTATTCTCATCCAATAGTCCCAAGGCCACTATGGCTGTCTCTGTTTGACTTTCCAGGTGTCAATGACCTTCAAGTTGTTGGCCATGACCTTCACCTGGGAGGAGTGGGGGCAATTGGACCTGGCCCAGAAGAGCCTGTATCGGGAGGTAATGCTGGAGACCTGCAGACTCCTCGTCTCACTGGGTAAGGCTCACCCCTCTCCCATGTGGGGAGAGCCTCCTTCATTCCACCTTCTCACTCTGGCTTCTTGAGCCACCTTCCCTCCTACCCATTATTCCTACTGTGCTCCTGCCTCACCTTCTCTTTCTTTGTCTCCCTATGACCAGCCAGGTGCTGTAGCAGGATGAATACAGGATCTGAGATCAAGAACTAAGCAAGGGGCCAGCACCTGTGTGATGGTTCAGGTGCTAGTTTCCCACATGGCTGACCGCGGCTCAGGTCCAGACTTGGCCGTTTGCTCGCGCTCTCTCTCTCTCTCTCTCCCTCCCGCCCTCCCTCCCTCCTCTCTCTCTCTCTCTTTTTCTGGTGAGCACACATGCTCTATAGCAAACTAAATAATAATAATAATAAATAAAATTAAATTAATAATTCTAAAAGCAAACCAAAAAAACTAAGCCAATAACTAAAGCAACCCCACACTCTCACTCTAGCACAGAATGGCCTCAGTCTCGGGTCCTTATTTCCTGTATTCACCAGAGGTTAAGCTTTGTTGGGTTAGGTGTCTCCACGACCCAGTTAATAAGGGCTGTGGATGATGGGCCATTTTTCAAAGAGCCCCTGAATTGGGCAGGCCACCTTCTAAATGGCACAATTGCCATTAAAAGGCCTTTTCCTTGATGCCTACGCAATCGTCCCTTGTTCCCTAAGTACTCTGCACTATCAGAACACTGTGACGTTAGAGGGTGCACAGACATAGAAACTGGTGTCGAATGGATACCCTGGGAACACTATTCCTTTTTTCCTTTCCTTTCTTGCTTTGTGATCATTTTCAAGAAAAAGTCTTGGTTTAGTGATGAGGCTCTGATGCCTCCTTAACTTTTGTTCATTTCCTTTTCAACAGAGGATAGCACAGAGACCAATCAGATAAGCTTGCTCTAACACAGAGCATTATTTCCATGGTAACCTAATTTTGAAAATTTAAACTAGTTTTTCCATTTACAAACAATACAGGAATTCCTTTCTGAGGAAGTCAATTTAAATAAACAAAATGTGGATCACCTTAAAGAAAAATAGTTTATAATAATAGTCACAGTTAACAGTTCCTGACTGCTCACTCCATTGTCAGACCCTGTTCCAGGCACTCTTCCTGTCCCTCTAATGTAATACTCATGACATCCCCTGTGAAGTGTGGATTTTTCCCCGAAGCTACTTCCTCAGAACCCAGCTCTCTCCCCTCTAGGAAGCTGCTGACCAAAACCAGCAGTGACATTTTCAAACATTAGTTTTTAGTTTATTCTTTTAAAAAAAAAATTGGTTTTATTTAACCTCACTTATTTAATTTGACCAGAGAAAGAGAAAGCGAGAAAGCAAGCCACCAGGTCTTGGATTTGAATTATGGTTGGCCATGTGGGAGTCCAGCGCCCTTAACCATGATGCCACCTGCCAGCCCCTGTGCTTGTTTATTCTCATGTGCTCATGTAGACACTATATTCATTACAATGTACAGTCCTGAGCATCTAGCTCAATCTGTTATTTCTGTGTGTGCCCACACATGTGACTTCCACTCAAATCAAGCTATGGATCATTATTGGCCCCCAGCAGGCTCTCTCCGCTTTCTCCCAGTTCCCCCAAAAGGCACCACTCCATTGCCTTCCATCCCCATAGATTGGATTGGCCTTTTCTTTTTTTTTTTTTTGGAGAGATTTTCGCTATAGGGCGCGTGCGCTCGCCAGACAGACAGAGAGATACATAGAGACAGAAAGCGAGAAATCACCCCCCAGGGGGGATGGTCACGCCGCAATCCCTTCTCCTCCATTCTCCTCTCGGGATCTTGGGCACGCACGCACACGTGCCCGGCGTGAGTTTTAAGCCACCGGGTCCGGGACGCGAACTGCGGTTGACTACGTGGGAGTCTAGCGACATAGCCATTACGCTAACTGCTGGTTCCCGATTGGCCTTTTCTTGAACATTGTATGAATGGGTTCACACAGGGTGCACTGCTTTATGCCTGTTGTCTTTTGCTCAATATTTGTGAGAGTTGTAGTCCAAGGATTTATTTCTGTTACGAAAATATTGATATTGATGTTCCCTGGCTTATAAAATTCCCTTTATCTCTCTTTGCACCCTTACAAATTATAACTCCAGAATAGCAAAACACTCAACATTTTCCAAATAAAAAATATTGGATCATCAAAGAAAGTCATCCATTTTTGCATAGAAAACTAGGTCTTGACTTTCCCTACCACCTAATCTATGTATTAGAAAGTCAGGCATCAGTCAGTTTAGACAAGTGCTTTTTAACCTTCCCTAGGTACCTGGAGAGCTTTAAAAGCTATTTATACCCAGACCTTATCCCCAGAGATTTTGCTCCGTACATGGTCAGATTCATGTATGTACAATTGATTATGATGTCCAAAGGTTGAGGCCCACTGACATAAGTTATTTGAAAAATAGTTTCTGGAATGAAATGTCACCTTCCCAGGGTCCCATGCCTATGTGTAAATGGAAAAGGGATTGCCTTGGAACAGTACTGCATTCTATAGCAGCGGTCCCCAACCTTTTTGGCACCAGGGACCAGTTTCATGGAAGAGAGTTTTTCTATGGATCAGGCAGGGCAGGAGGAAGGGGTGGTTGGGGATAATTCAAGTGCATTATGTTTATTGTGCACATTTTTATTATTATTACATTGTAATATATAATGAAATAATAATACAACTCACCATAATGCAGAATCAGCAGGAGCCCTAAACTTATGTTCCTGCAACTAGACATTTGTTTTTTAATCATTTTGGCTAGTGTTAGCTTGTGGACTAATCAAAACTGACTGGGAGAAGTGTGCAGTGCAGGCAAGAGGTGCAGATGGAAGTGGAAACCAAATATGAAATAATGGACAGGCCACATGTGAACGAAACCAAGTGTCAGATTCTGACTTAAAGCCTGCTGCTAGTACCAGCTATTCAACTGAAGTACATTAACTCACTTTCCACTGTAAAGACAGACGCAGCTTAATTGTCACTTGCCACTCATTGATAGGAGTTTTTATATAAGTCTGAAAGCAATTGATTTATTGAAGTCTCTGTGCAGTCCAACCTCTCTATTAGTGGTCGTCAGTATTGTTTTTTTTTGTTTTTTTGGAGAGGTTTTCGCTATAGGGTGCATGCGCTCACCAGACAGACAGAGAGAGACATAGAGACAGAAAGTGAGAAATCACCCTCCAGGGGGGATGGTCACGCCGCAATCCCTTCTCCTCCATTCTCCTCTCGGGATCTTGGGCACACACATACACGCACCCAGCATGAGTTTTAAGCCACCGGGTCCAGGACACGAACCGCAGTCGACTACGTGGGAGTCCAGTGACATAGCCGTTACGCTAACTGCTGGTTCCCTAGTGGTCGTCAGTATTTATAGCCACTCCCCAGCACTAGCATCGCTGCCTCAGCTCCACTGCAGATTATCAGTCATTAGATTCTTGTAAGGAGCACAAAACCTAGATGCCTCATATATGCAGTTCACAATAAGGTTAGCTTTCCTATGAGAATCTAATGCTGTGGGTGCTCTGACAGGAAACGGATCTCAGGCAGTAATGTAAAGGGAGAGCAGCTGCAAATACAGATGAAGCTTCACACACTTGACCACCACTCATCTACTGTGTGGCCACAGACCAGTACCAGTCCATGGCTGCTGGGACCAGCTCAGCATGAACACATTTCTCTGAGTGGGGAAGGCTGCGGATTAGAAATAGACGCAATAACAAACACACAAAGACACACAAGTATAGAAAAGCAAGGATCGGGTGGGCACAGCTTCTCTGATGGAGAAGTTGCCACCAGAACCAGCCTCGGGTTTATTCTTTTAAAGAGCAGAAAATGGGGGAAGGGGAAAATGGGATCCAAAACGAATGGGGAAGAAGGAAGTGGCATGCAAAGAGAATAAGGGAGGAGAAATCAGAATGCAAAGCCAGTTGTTTTTGATGTAAATCGTCTGAAAATGTGAAAATGACTGGCACCATATAATTGCTCTGATCTTTTTGGGGGGGACTATCTGATAAATGCATGTGACTTCCTTTAGCCCAGGGTATTGGGTATCAACAGCAACAGGAAGACAACCATTGACCGCAGGCAGGTACTGCTTTCGTATATAGATGTTTCTCAATAGCCCTGCTAGAGTAGCTTATATCTGCATGTGTCTATAGGCCACATGTTTTAATCACATGTTTTCAGATTGGCTACTCTCCGGTTTGTTCTATTAAAGGGCAAAAAATGAGAGAAGGAGAAAATAAGATTAAAAAAAAAAAGGTGAAAAAAGAAGTGAAATGTAAAAAAATAAGGAAAGAAAAATCAAAATGCAAAGCCAGTTATCTTTAATGTAAATCATCTACAAATGTAGAAATGACTGGTGCCATATAATTTCTCTGATCTTTTTGGGGGGGACAATCTAATAAATGCATGTAACTTCCTTTAGCCAGATACTAGGCAGTATGGGGTATTGGCTATCAATAACAACAAAAAGACAACCATTAACAACAGGCAAATACCGCTTTTGTATGTAAATGCTTCTCAGTAGCCCTGCTAGAGTAGCTTACAAAAGCATATATCTACATGTGTCTATAGGCCACATTTTTTTTTTTCTTTTCTTTTTTTTGGAGAGGTTTTTGCTATAGGGCATGCGCTCGCCAGAAAGACAGAGACAGAGAGACAGAAAGCAAGAAATCACCCCCCCAGGGGTGATGGCCACACCACAATCCCCCAGCGTGAGTTTAAGCCACCGAGTCCAAGACTCGAACCGCGGTCGACTACATGGGAGTCCAGCGACATAGCCATTACACTAACTGCTGGTCCCTAGGCCACATGTTTTAATCACATGCTTTCAAATTGGCTGCTCTCCACACATGGCCCAGGGTTGGGGACCCCTGTTCTATAGGATAGAGGTGGAGGGGTATGAGTGTGATGTAGGCAGTCACTACTATTCTCTATAGACTTTGACCCAAGGATGGTTGGTGTTTGTGCTCTTGGTTTCTGGGTTGCAGATCAGCAGTTTCTTTGAATGGTTAGAAGAAACCTCATTCCAAAATCTTTTCTTGTCTTAAATACTATTCTATAGAGGCATGTTTTTAGTCTTACCCATCATTTATGTCCTATTTCTCTGTGATCAGGGTATCCTGTTCCCAGACTAGAACTACTCGATCTGCTCAAGAAGGATCAAGATCTGTGTATAATGAAAAGGGGTCTCTGCTAACCTTCCCATCCAGGTAAGTAGCTGAGGGAAGGCATATAGGTGTACCTGACCCTGAAGACATGTAAGGGACCTCTTAATGGGAAGAGGCCCCTTACTGTGACCTCCTTGGGGGTTTTAGAAAGCCATTCAGCCCTTCTACTTATTCGCTCTCCTCCATTATATTCTTCCCTGTTGCTGGAGAAGGAGTAGGTTGCCAAGTAAAAGCCAGGCTGTAGGCTTCATGTTTGGGGCTTAATACTTGACTTTGCCCCTTTTAACCTTGTGAGCCTGGAGATAAGGCATGATTGCCCCTTTTAACCTTGTGAGCCTGGAGATATGGCATAATCTCATCAGTGTAAAAGTTGGCTAAATTAATACTAGGTACTATAACACAGAAACCTCATAATCTCAGTACCACAGCACAAGGAGAGTTTGTTGGGTTTTGTTTTTGTTTTTTTTTTTTTTTTTCATTCATGCCAACATTCTCACAGGGAATAGGGAACACTGTACAACACAGTTATTCAGGGAACAAAGTACCTTCTATTATCAACATGTGGCTTAATTCAAGTCTTCCCTGGCATACTTTCTGGCAGAGAGAAAATGAGAGAAACAGAGGAAGAGGTCATACTCACTTGCACACAGGAGTTTCCATTGCCACCCCTTTGATGATAACTGGGCATTTGGTAACACCTAAATTCTCAGGGCTAAGAAATGGCTCATCTGTGTGCCCAAGGACAAGAGTGAATGAATTTGATGAACATCTACTCAATTTGCTACACTCAGCCTACATTTAAGAAAATCCATAGTCAAGCTTCTGAAGAAGACACCTTCATGATTACTGAGAACTAGTGATTTCGGGGAAATAAGAGAAATGAAGATTCTCCACTGATAATTCTGCCTCCAGCCCACAAACTCGAGTGGTAGGAAGCCTTTCAAGCCTTCTGTTTCTGTCGCTGTCTCTCTCTACCTCTGTCTCTGTCTTCTCATTTTTTTGTAATTTTTTTCTTTTCAATATTTTTTAAGGTAAAGCATTTTCTCAGCTTTCAGCCCCTCCTTTCCCTTTATTTTGTTAATAATCCCCTCTCCCCTTCTCAAGCCAGGACAGACAAGGGAACAGGACTTCAGAAGAAGACACCTTCATGGCTCCTGAGAACTAGTGGTTTCACATGGTGCACAATTGTGCCGTGTGTTTTTCTACTTTTTGCTTTTTTAAAAATAATAATAATAATAATAATTTTTTTTCGTTTTTTTTCCTTCTCTTTTTCTCTGTTTCTTGGTTGTTGTTGTTGCTGTTGTTTCTCTCTCTCTGTTTCCTTTTCTGCACGCTCCTGGATGCTCAGATTGAACTTCAAGTTTGGGAAGAAACACACCTCAGGGCCACAATAAATATGGAATAGCAAGAAAATACCTCTTCTCCAAGGGAAACGAATAGCTCCTCTTCAACCACAAACAGGTCAATGGAAAAAATCATGGAAATGTCTGGTAAAAAATTTAGAACATTCATAATGGTGAAGCTAACAGAGCTGGAAGAGAAGAGAGACAATGAATTGCAGAAGAGAAAGGAGAAAGGAGCTGATGAGTTCCAGGAGGTGAGGAAATTCTTGCAAGATCTAAAAGAGAAATTACACAGTTTACAAAAGAATCAAATGGACCTGTTAGAGATGAAGGCTATAATACAGGAAGTCAAAATCTCCCTTGAAAGTACTGAAAGCAGACTAGATCATACAGAAAATAGAATCTCAGACGTAGAAGAGAAAATTGCTGGCCTAGAAAAATCTACCACAAAGACTGAGAAAATTGCCCCAAAATTAGAGAATAATATACAAGAAGTATTAGATACCATCAAATATCCAAGCACCCGGATAATTGGCATCCCAAAAGGTGAAAAGACTCATAAGGGCATTGATAATCTATTCCATGAAATCCTGCAAGAAAACTTTCCAAACCTAGAGAGGGACTCAAAGATCCAGTCCCAAGAAATACAAAGGACTCCAAATAGAATCAACCCAAAAAGATCTTCTCCGAAACACATTATAGCCAGATTGACCAAAACCACAGACAAAGACAAGACACTAAGATTGGCAAGAGAGAAACGGCAAGTTACCTACAAAGGATATTCCATCAGACTAACAGCAGACTTCTCATCAGAAACAATGTGAGTGAGGAAAGAATGGGAAAATATATTCAAAGTGTTAAGGGAAAAGCATTTTCAACCAAGAATACTGAACCTGGCAAGATTATCCTTGAGATGGGAAGAAAAGACAAGAACATTCTCAGATAAACAAAACCTGAAATAATTTACCAGCACCAGACCAGATCTCCAAGAACTTCTCAAGGGAGTGTTATGTAAGGAAAATTAAATGCAAACACACAGAAATAAGAGTTCAACAACTAAGAAAATGGCCAACTTAATCATAGGGACAAGTCTGGAGTTGAATATTATATTCCAGAATTCAATGGCAGAAGATCGAACCACAACAGAAGATAGATTAAGTACATGAGACTGAACTGGTAACTTTTGACTAAAATATTGCTGCTTTTCTTCTAGACTTTGTTGTCCAGTTTTAAGAGTTTTTGTCCTGTCTTGAGCTGTCGATAGGTTCATGTACCTATAATTTGAACAGAATCCACGGGACCAGCAGTTGGCGTAATGGCTATGTCGCTGGACTCCCACGTAGTCAACCGCGGTTCGAGTCCCGGACCCAGTGGCTTAAACTCATGCCGGGTGCGTGTGTGTGCGTGCCCAAGATCCCGAGAGGAGAATGGAGGAGAAGGGATTGCGGCGTGGCCATCCCCCCTGGGGGGTGATTTCTCGCTTTCTATCTCTCTGTCTCTCTCTGTCTGTCTGGCGAGCGCACATGCCCTATAGCAAAAACCTCTCCAAAAAAAAAAATTTTTTTTTGAACAGAATCCTAACCTGTTTCCTGGCTTTAAGTTTTAAGCAAAGTTCCTTACCATTTCAAAACTTCTTTTCTTGAAATTTCCAGCTGAACTTGCTATTGAAAGTAGTTAGATTATTTAAGAAATTGTGTGATCAATAAAATGTGGGGGGAAAAGGAAAGGAAGACAACTGTAGACACCAGAGATAGTGTGAGAAGAGGGTGGGAAAGGGTAGAGGGTCAGACAAAGGAATATATATATATATATATATATATATATATATATATGAAACTAGAAATGGAAAATTATTGATGATAACATGCACAATTAAGCCACTATGCAGTATATTCTGGATGGAAAACCACATTTTGTATGCTGTGATGATGCTTAGGGGATGAGTGTAAATTATTTTTTTTTTTAAGTTTCAGGAGAAAAAAGAGGACAAAAAGTATTTTTCTTGAAATTAAAAAAATACATTAAAAATACCTATTTGATGACTGCAGTAAACTATATAGCCCCAGCTAGGTGCTACTTTATAGTATGTTCATTCTACTCACTGAGGTTTATGCCTAGGGTCAGACTTGTGTTCATGGATATGTATATATCAGCTGCACTTGCTATTGAAAATATTTAGATTAATTAAATTTTTTAGCAAATCAATAAAATGGGGGGAAAAGGCATAGAAAGCAACCATGGATACCAGAGACAGTGTGGGAGGAGGGTGAGACACGGCAGAGGGTGAGAGATAGGGAATCAATGATGGGGAGGAAAAAAAGCAAAATATACAGGAAGCGAGAAGTGGAAAATTATTTGTTGACGATAACACATATGTTGATGTGCTTGATTGAGCCAATATACAGTGTACTCTGGATGGGAAATCTCATTTTGTATGCTGTAATGATGTATAGTGAATGAATGTAAATAAATAAATTTAAATAAAAATAAATAAATAAATATGACATGAGGTAGAGTTAAAAAAAAAGAAAATCCATAGTCAAGCCAGCCCCATGGCCTAGTGGTTAAAGGAGGCAGATCCTACGTGGATAAACACTGTTTGAATCCTGGTCCTGGCAGCTTGAAAAGCACAGTGGGTACCTGTGCCTCGTCAAGTCCCAACAGGATGGAGAGATGGGAGAAACCCATATGATTCAGTAATCCCATTCCTTGGAACTTACCCAAAGGACAGGAAAACAGTCAGAAAGATGCATGTACATCCATGTTTATTGCAGCATTATTCATAATGACTAAAACAAAGAATCAACCCAAGTGCTCAACAACTGATGATTGATTTAGAAAGTGTGGCCACATGTACTACTAAGACCTAAAAATAATAATAATAATAATAATAACGCAAGATTCTGTCATTCAGTACAAAGTAGATGAATACAGAAGATTTAATTCTAAATGAAATAAACCAGACTATGAAAGGCAAACATTATATATCCCTGCTCAATAGATTCAGAACATCTGCACTCTATAGCAGAAATTGAAAAATCTGAAGACATAATAGTAGAAAGTGCAAATGAAGATACCAGAGACTACATGGCAGGGGGAAGGTAGTGGGAAGTGGATGAGAGGAGCTCAAGAATAAAGCATTTAACAGACATGAGAATGTAAGGTTCTTTGTTGAAAATGATGTACATAGTAATAGCCTTTTTTATTATTATCACACATTCTATACAAGCTTTGAAAGACCATATTGTACACGATAAAGATGTACAATAATAATAAATAACAAATTATAAAATTTTAAAAATTAATTTTAAAAAATCTTCTCAGGCTGTATAGTCTAATTCAGTAGCCTCTAGCTAACTTGAATTGGCATGTTCTCTAAGTGAAAAATGCACACCAGATTTCTAAGACTTGGAAAAATAACTTCGAAATATAATATCTCATTAATAATGTTTATATTGGTTATCTATTGAAATAATATTTTGGATATATTGGGTTAAATAAAATATATCACTAAGATTGTAAGGAAGAAAAGAAGAGAAAATAAATGACCAACAAAATGGAAGAGTTAAGTCTGCACATAGAGATAATAATTTTGAATTTTTTTAGAGGTTTTCTTCCTTAGGGTTTGTGTGCTCGCCAGAGAGAGAGAGAGAGATAATGAGAGAGAAAGTGACAAATCACGCCCCCAGGGGTGATGGCCATGCCCCAATATCCATTCTCCTCCTGGGATCTTGAGCATGCACGCACACGTACCCAGCATGAGTTTCAAGTCACCGGGTTCAGGACTCAAACCACAGTTAGCTGTGTGGGAGTCCAGCAACATAACTGCTATGCCATCTGCTGGTCCCAATAATGTTGAATGTTAATTGATTAAATTTCCCAATTAAAAGACATGGATTGTCTGAATGGATAATAAAACAGGACTCTTCTATATGTTGCTTACAAGAAACACTTCACTGATAAAGACATACATAGATTGAAAGTGAAGGGCTGGAAAAAGTCACTTCATCAAATAGAAACAAACAAAAAAAAAGCTGGAGTCATAATACTAATATCAGGCAAAATAAATTTCAAGATAAAAACTGTAAAAAGAAACAAAGAAGGTCACTATGTAAAATTGAAGAGGCAAATTCACCAAAAAGATATAGCAGTTATAAGTGTTTATTCACTCAACACCAGAGCACCAAATACATAAAATAAAAACTACTAGATCAAAAGAGAGAGCGAGATAACACACTAATTGTTAGATTGCAACTCGCTAATTGGGGGCACTAGAACACCCTGGTCACCACTAGACAGGTAATCTAAACAAGAAATAAACAGACACAGGAGCCAAATGATACCATAAATGAAATGGACCTGACAGACATTTATAGAACATTTCACCCAACAACAATAAAATATACATTTTTCTCAGCCCCACACAGAAGATTTTTGAAAATTGACTACATCCTGGGCACAAAACAAGCCTTTACAAAAAAAAAATAAAATTTTAGAGATGTTTGCTATAGGGCATGTGCATTTGCCAGAGACAGAGACAGAAAGCAAGAAATCACCCTCAGGGCTCAGGGGTGATAACTATGTTGCATTCCTTTCTTCTCCATTCTCCTCTTGGGATTTTGGACACATACCCCCACACACCCAGCATAAGTTTCAAGCTGCTGGGTCCAGGACTCAAACCACAGTTGGCCACATGGGAGTCCAGCACCTTACCCACTATGCCACCTACTTGTCTGAGCCTTTACAAATTTAAGAGTATAGAAATTATATATAACATATTGGGGCTAGCAGATGGTATAATGGTTAAAGTGCTGGACTCCCACATGGCCAGTTCCAGTTCAAGACTTGAACCTAGTGACTTTTTCTCTCCCTCTCTGCTGAGTGTGCATGCCCTATTGCAAATTTCAAAATAATAATAATAAATAAATTTTTTTTTTGGAGAGGTTTTTCGCTATAGGGCACGTGCGCTTGCCAGGCAGACAGAGAGAGACATAGAGACAGAAAGCAAGAAATCACCCCCCCGGGGGGATGGTCATGCCACAATCCCTTCTCCTCCATTCTCCTCTTGGGATCTTGGGCACGCATGCACACGCGCCTGGCATGAGTTTTTTCTTTGTTTTTTTGGGGGTTTTTTTGGTTGTTTTTTTTGGAGAGGTTTTCACTACAGGGCACGTGCGCTTGCCAGACAGACAGAGAGAGACGGAGAGACAGAATGCGAGAAATCACCCCCCAGGGGGGATGGTCGCGCCGCAATCCCTTCTCCTCCATTCTCCTCTCGGGATCTTGGACCCGCATGCACGTGAGTTTTAAGCCACCGGGTCCGAGACGCTAACCGCGGTTGACTATGTGGGAGTCCAGCGACATAGCCATTACGCTAACTGCTGGTTCCCAACAAATAATTTTAAAAGAAATTATATATAACATCTTTTGTGAACACAAGGAAATAAACTTTAAATCAACAACAGAAAGAGCCTTAAAAATACACAAACACATGCAAACTAAACAAATTGCTCCTGAATTACTTCAAAGCTACTGAAGAAATGAAGAGTGATATTTTTAAATTTCTTGAAATAATGAACCAAGACACAACTTTCCATCATCTTTACAACACTGCAAAAGCAGTCTTAAGAGGGGAGTTTATAACAATTAGTGTGCACAAGAAAAACTAAAAAGTAGCAAATAAATAACCTAACAATGCATCTCAAGGAACTGGAAAAGCAATAACAATAAAAATGTGCCAGAATAATAGAAATAATCAAGGTTAGAGCAGAAATAAATGAAATAGAGAATAAAAGAACTATTCAAAAAATCACAAGACGAAAAGCTGCTTTTTTGAGAGGGTTTTGTTTATCCTCTCAAACTATTAGCTAGACTAACAAAAACAACAACCAAAAAAAAAAAAAAAGAAAGAGAAAGGAACCAGATAAATAATATCAGTAATAAAACAGGTGATGTTACAACAGGTATCACAGAAATATGAGAGAACACTGTAAGCAACAAACTGGAAAATCTAGAGAGACAGACAAATTTCTGGACATGTACAATACACCTAGATTGAGCCAGGAAGAAATAGAAAGCCTGACTAGACCTATAACAAGCAATGAGATTGATACGGTCAGTGACAAAAAGTCTTCCAACAAAGAAGACCCCAGGTCCCAATGGCTTCACTTCTGAATTCTACCAAACCTTTAAATAATTAACACCAATTCTCAAACTATTTCTAAAGATGTAAATAGAAGGAATCCTCCCAAATTTATTCTACAAAGCCTCCATCACCCTGATCCCCAAAACAGACAAGGACATAACCAAAAAAGAAAACTACAGATCAATATCCCTAATGAATACAGATGCAAAAGTCCTCAATAAAATACTAGCAAACTGAATTCAATATCACATTTAAAAGATTATGTATCATGACCAAGTAGGCTTTATTCCAGATATACAATGATGGTTCAACATATGCAAAACAATAAGTGTAATACGTCACATTAACAGAAGGAAAGATAAACACCATATGATCATGTCAATTCATGCAAAGAAAGCATTTGATAAACTATAATATCCCTTCACAAGTAAGACTTTCAACAAAATAGGCCAAGAAGGTAGATTTCTCAACATAATAAAAGCCACATATGACAAACCCATAACTAACATCATACTGAACAGGGTAAAACTGAAAGCTTTTCCACTAAAACCTGGGAGAAAAAATGTCCAGTTTTCCCACTCCTTTTCAACATGCAACTGTAAGACCTGGTGAACACAGACAAGAGTGCAAAATAAAAGGCATTCAGGCAAGAAAGGAAAAAGAAAAATTGTCCCTATTTGCAAATGACATAGAAAATCCAAAAGAATAAAATAAAAAAAAAAAACTCCCAGAAATGATAAATGAATTCAGTGGTAGAATACAAAATCAATATGCAGACATCTATAGTACTTTTATACACCAGCATTGAACAGATTGAGGCAAAATTGAAAAAAAGTAATCCCATTTACAATAGCCACACACAAAGAAATTAAATAAATGTAACCAAGAGGTGAAAGACCTCTACAAGAAAAATTATGAAAAACTGAAAAAAGAAAGTGAAAATGATATCCCCCAAAATGGAAAGAATCTCATGTTCTTGGATGAGAAGAATCAACATAATTAAGATATAAATTCTACCCAAATTAATTATAAATTCAATATGATTACTATCAAATTACCAGTGACATTCTTCATAGAAATAAAAAAAAGTGTCATAAAATTTGTCTGGAATGGGACCAGCAGCTAGCGTAATGGCTATGTCACTGGACTCCCACGTAGTTGGCCGCGGTTCGAGTCCCGGACCCGGTGGCTTAAACTCACGCCGGGCGCATGTGCATGCGCGCCCAAGATCCCAAGAGGAGAATAGAGGAGAAGGGATTGCAGCGTGGCCATCCCCCCTGGGGGGTGATTTCTTGCTTTCTGTCTCTCTGTCTCTCTCTGTCTGTCTGGCAAGCGCACACGCCCTATAGCAAAAACCTTTCAAAAAAAAAATTTGTCTGGAATCATGGAAAAAAAAAAAATGTCACCAAGCAATACTGTGCCAAAAAATAAATAAATAAATAAATAAAGTAGGGGGAAATCTCAATGCCTAAACTCAAAATATATTACAAAATTGTGATAATCAAAACAGCATTATACTGGCACAAAAACAGACATACAGACCACTAAAACAGAATTAAGAATCCAGAAATAAACACCAAAACATACAGCCAACTGATTTGTAACACAGGATGCAAAACAATCTAGTGGAGAAAAGGAAGTCTTTTCACCGAATGGTATTGGAAAAACCTATCTACCTGCCAAAAAATGAAACTGGACCCTTATCAAAATGGATTAAATATCTAAATGCAAAACCTCAAACTATAAGCTGCTTGTAGAAAACACAAGGAAAACACTTGAATTGAAAACATTGGAGTATGCACACTTTTCTCAAATAAGACATCTAAAGTATAGGCAACAATTCCAAAAATAGGTGAAAGGGATTACATCAAGATATAAAGATCTTCACAGCCAAGAAAATAGAGTGATAAGACAACTCACAGACTGGGAGAAAATATTTGCAAACTATACTTTAGATAAGGGATTGATAACCGGAATACATGAGGATTTCAAGCAGCTCTCTTGCAGAAAAACTAATAATTCAATTTAAAAATGTGCAAACAGGACCAGTAGGTGGCATGGAGTTTGAGGGTCTGGATTCCACATGGCCAGCTGAATGGTTTGAGTTCCAGTCTCAGTGGCTTGAAAATCATGCCAAGCATGTGTACATGCTTGTCCAAAATTGAAAGAGGAGACTAGAGGAGGATTGTGGTGTGGCCATCCCCATTGGGGTGGGGTAGGGGGTTGATTTCTCACTTTCCCTCTCTCTGTCTCTCTCTTTCTGGTGAGGGCATGCACTCTATAACAAAAAAAAAAGGGGGGGGGGAGGTGAGCCAAAAGCTGAATGGACAACTCAGAGGAAGATATATACAAATGGACAAATTGCATATGAAAAAAATGTTCAATATCTCTTCAGGACAAATCAAAATCACAATGAAGTATCACATAAACCCAGTCAGAATGGCTATGATCAGAAAAACAAAGTACTGACAAGGTTTGGTGAAAAGGGAACCCTCCTGCACTGTTGGTGGAAATATAAATTAGTACAACTGTGAAAACAATATGGAGGTTCCTTAAAAATTTACAAATAGGGACCAGCAGGTGGCGTAATGACTACGTCGCTGGACTCCCATGTAATCGACCAAGATTTGAGTCTCAGACCCAGTGGTTTAAACTCACGCCAGGCATGTGTGCACGTGTGCCCAAGATCTCAAGAGGTGAATGGAGTAGAAACGATTGCGCATGGCCATACCCCCTGGGGGATGATCTCTCGCTTTCTGTCTCTTTGTCTCTCTCTGTCCTTCTGGCGAGTGCACACGTACTATAGTAAAAAAAAAAAAAAAAAAAAAAAAAAAAAAAAACTCTCAAAAAAATTTTACAAATAAAGCTGTCATATAATCCACTAATTCTTTTTTTTTTTTTTTTTTTTTTTGGAGAGATTTTTGCTATAGGGCATGTGCACGCGCTATAAGACAGAGAGCTACAGAGAGACAGAAATTGAGAAATCCTCCCCCCCACCCCCTCCAGGGAGGATAGCCACACCGCAATCCCTTCTCATCCATTTTCCTCTTGGGATCTTGGGCATGCACGCACATGCACCTGGCATGAGTTTAAGCCGCTGGGTCTGGGACTTGAACCATGGTCAGCTATGTGGGAGTCCAGCGACATAGCCATTACGCTAACTGCTGGTCCCGTAATCCAGTAATTCTACTCTTTAATGTTACTCAGAAGACAGGAAAGTACTCAGTCAGAAAGACATTCACATGTTCATGTTTATTGTAGCATTATTCACAATAGCAAAGAAATGAATTAACCCAAATGTCCAACACTTGATGACCAGATTTAACAAATGTGGCACATTTACATTATGGAATACTACTCAGTCATAAAGAACAGTGAGACTCTGTCATTTGATACAAAGTAGATGAATGTAGAATGAAGGCCAAGTGAATAAGCCAGACTAAAAGATAAACACTGTATGCCTCACTCAATATATACCAAATGTCTATACTCTGGCAGAAACTGAAAGATTTGAAGATATAAAAGGAGAGAGGACAAATGTAGATATCAGAAGGGTATGGGTGGGAGGGCTCAGGAAAAAAGCACTTAACAGATACAAGAATTTAAGGTTCTTTATTGAGCATGATGTGTATGGTAATATCCTTGATATAATTACCACACACTCACTGCATGCATGCTATGAAAAACTGTATTGTAGGCCCCAGCAGATGTGTGGTGGTTAAAATGTTGAACTTCCCATGGCTGACTACAGTTCAAGTCCTGGACGTGGTGGCTTGCTACCTCACTTTCCTTCTCTCTGTGTCTCTCTTTGTTTCTTTCTGGTGAGCACATGTGCCCTATAACAAACTTAAAAATAACGTAATAATAATTAATAAAATAAAATAAGTATTTTTTAGAGAGCTTTGGGGTATAGGGCACATGGGCTCACCAGAGAGACAGAGAGAAAGAGAGAGAGACAGAGAAACAGAAAGCAAGAAATCACCCCCCAGGAGGGATGCCCACACTACAATCCCTTCTCCTCCATCCTCTTCTCAGGATTTTGGACATGCATGCACATGCATCTGGTATGAGTTTTAACCTATCGAGTCCAGGACTTGAACCACAATCGACTATATGGGAGTCTAGCAACATAATCATTACTCCATCTGTTGGTCCCAAAATAATTTTTTTTAAAAACTGTATTATATGCCACAAAGGAATACAATACTTAATTGTAAATAAAAAAGTATAAAAATAAAACAAAAAAAGATAATTCCTATAAAAATACACGTCATTTTTACAGAAATTAAAAAAATCTTAAAAATTCATATGGAACCACAAAAGGCCCTGACTAGCCAAAGCAATCTTGAGCATTAAGAAATAAAGCCTTTGGGATCACATCTCCTGACTAAAATACACTGGGAACCAGCAGTTAGCGTAATGGCTATGTCGCTGGACTCTCACGTAGTCGACCGCGGTTCGCGTCCCGGACCCGGTGGCTTAAAACTCACGCCGGGCACGTGTGCGTGCATGCCCAAGATCCCGAGAGGAGAATGGAGGAGAAGGGATTGCGGTGTGACCATCCCCCCTGGGGGGTGATTTCTCCCTTTCTGTCTCTATCTCTCTGTCTGGCAAGCGCACGCGCCCTATAGTAAAAACCTCTAAAAAAAAAAAAACAAAAACAAAACAAAACCTGACCTTTGAAACCTTGCTCTGACTGGCCACTAGAATTCCTCAGATTTGCATATCCGGCACCTTATGATTGGTCCAAAAGCAACCAATCATAACCCACCTTTTACAACCAATCATAACCCACCTTTTATAACCAACCACGGCCCACTAGCAACATGTATATAACCACGATGCCTGGCCCACAATCGCCAGACGACCCTGAAGAGCCTGAAGAGTTGTAACACCACATTGTCTCCGGACGACCCTGAAGAGTTGTGACACCACATCATCTCCGTGCTGCTCACGATAGACTACGCAACCCTGAAGAGTTGTAACACTGCGTCGTCTCCGTACTGTACTGTGCTGCTCACAATAAATGGACGACCCTGAAGACACTGTGTCGTCTCCGTGTTGTAACACCGTGCCGCTTGTCCCGACTCTCACTCCTTCCCTCAGGAAACCTGTTCGACTGTCCCCCGGGTCGGGATATGTGGCGCCCGAACAGGGACGGGACACACACACACACACACACAAAATACACCATCAAGCTATGTAGTAACCAAAACTGCTTAGTATTGGCATCAACCAATGGAAGATAATAGAGAACTCAGAAATTAGTTCATGCATTTATAGTCAACTAAATTTTTTTAGAGATTTTTTTGCTATAGGGCACTCATAAGAGACAGAGAAACAGAAAACAGTAATAACTCCCCCGGGGGGGGGGGGGGGGACGGTCACACTGCAATCCTTTCTCCTCCATTCTCCTCTCAGAATTTTGGGCATGCACACACACACACACCCAGTGTGAGTTTCAAGCCGCCAGGTCCAGGATTCAAACCGTGGTCAACTACATGGGAGTCCAGTGATGTAACCATTATGCCATCTGCTGGTCCCAATACCCAACTAATTTTTGACAAAGATGCTATGAATACACATGAGGAAAGGACAGTCTCTTCAATAGTGTTAGGAAAACTGGATATCCACATGCACCCTTATCTCATACCACATATAACTAGCAATTCAAAATGAATTAAAGACTTAAATGTTAGACCCAAAACTGAAACTACAAGAAGAAAACATAGAGCAAAATCTTTGACATTAGTCTGGGCAACAAAGAGAAAAATAGACAAATGGGAATATATCAAACTAAAACACTTTTGCATAGCAAAGGAAACAATCAGCAGAATGAAAAGACAGCCTCTATGGATTGGGAGAAAATATTTATAAATTTTACATTTGATAAGAGGTTCTTACCTAAAATATATAAGGAACTCAAATCACTCAATAACAAGAAATAACCCAATTTTAAAATGGGTACAACACCCAAATTTCTATTTCTCAAAAAAAGCCATACAAATGGCTAACAACTATATGAAAAAAATACTCAACACACATAATAACTGGGAAAATGCAAATAAAACCATGAGATATCACCTGACATCTGCTAAAATGGCTATTATCAAAAAGGCAAAAAATGTAACTGCTTGTGAAGAGGTAGAGGAAAGGGAACTCTTGCATACTGTTCATGAAAATGTAAATCAGTCTAGCTCTTATGGAAAACAGTATTGAGGTTTCTCAAAAAATTAAAAAAGAACTACCATATAACCAGCAATCTCTCTTCTGGGAAATAGCCAATGGAAATAAAACTAACACGTCATAGAGATAGCTGGGTCCCATGTTCATTACAACATTATTCACAAAGCCCAAATATGGAAACAACCAAAGTGTCCATCAAGGGAGTATTAGATAAAGAAAATGCAATTTATATATACACACACACACACACATACAATGGAACACTATTCAGTCATAAAAACAGATAAAATCCTGTCATTTGTGACAACATGGGTGAACCTGAAGGACATTAACAAAATATGGAATAAGCCAGGCACAAGAAGACAGATATATGATCTTGCTCATATGTAGAATCCAAACAAGTTGATCTAAGGGGCTGGCATTCTTGGGGAGGTGGGAAATGTTGGTCAAAGGATACGTAATTTTACTTAGATAAGTTCAGGGGAGCTATTGTAGAACATCATGACGGTAATGAATAATAGCTTCTTGAAAAATGCTAAAAGAGTAATGAATTTCTCACCATAAAAATAACTATGTAAAGTAATGCATATGTTAATTAGGTAAATTTAATCATTCCATACTGTATGTGTGTGTGTGTGTGTGTATGCCACAAAACATCGTGTTGTACCCAATAAATACACACAATTTTATCTGTTAATCTAAAAAAAGAGACTGAGAACATTAATCAATTTTACAATCTCAATAAAGGTTGAGGTTATGCATGATAATTCTATCTTTCTAACTTCACAATGGAATATTAGTTATACTTTATGATAATGAACTTTTTTTTTAATTCACAGATGCATCTTTCTCTTGGATCTTCATTTCTTCAAGTAACACAGAACTTTTACCTGGGACCACTTTCCATTATCCTTAAATAGAATTTCCTTAAATAAGAATTTCATTTTATGCAAGCTAATTGTCTATTAAATTTCTTATTTGGGGCCTAAAGTAATTTTATTTCATACTCTTTGTTCAATGACAATTTCTCTACATACATTTCAACTAGTAGTTACTTCAAGCAGTTTGAATTGATCCTTTCCTCGGTGTCCCTGAATCACAATTATATATTGGGAATGAGTGTTGACAAATTATGTGTCATTTTGTTCATTTTTTTTTTTTTTTTGGAGAGGTTTTCGCTATAGGGCGTGTGCGCTCGCCAGACAGACAGAGAGAGACATAAAGACAGAAAGCGAGAAATCACCCCCCAGGGGGGATGGTCACGCTGCAATCCCTTCTCCTCCATTCTCCTTTCAGGATCTTGGGCACGCACGCACACGCACCCGGCGTGAGTTTTAAGCCACCGGGTCCGGGACGCAAACCGCGGTCGACTACATGGGAGTCCAGCGACATAGCCATTACGCTAACTGCTGGTTCCCCGTGGTTTTCAGATCTTAGGTTGGGATAGGAATAGAAATTCTACCACTGGGATGAAGGCTATAAGTAGATGGGGTTTGGAATTGTCATATAAAAGAGAAGATGAGAATGACCGAGCCATGGCAGTGCATTCTGGACACCACTGCTGAGCAGGCTGCAGCCACACGGGAGGCCCAGGTTTGATTCCCAGCCCTTCCTTAAAAAGCCAGGCATGACAGCACAAGTCTGAGATCCCAGCTACTAAAGAGTTTGAGACAGAAGAATTGCAACACAGCAAGACCCTGTCTTTAAAACACACAAAGGATTTCCAAAAATTCATGGGAAAAATTTGCACAGGTTTTTCCATACTACACATTTCCATGAAGTTGTTGAATACCCCTCTTATTCAGTATATAGTACAAACCATGGCATGGGTAGGTGACCAAACTGATAGGTTATGCCATACCTTTTTCTCTTCCTAGACACCGGCTTCTCTTACGCTAATTTGGTGCTCACTTTAGGACTGAAGTTTCAAGTAATGAGCTGAGCAAGTCTTGATGATGATGTTGGTACCTGGCGACTCTGAGTCACTGAACATCAATCTGTGCTATCCCGTGGCCAAATATTTGTGGCCTATGGTACCTGGTGACTCTGAGTCACTGAACATCGGTCTGTGCTGTCTTGTGGCCAAATATTGGTGGCCTTCGGAAAGACAGAGGGAGGTGAAGCTCCTGAGAATTAAAGGACAGCAGAGACTTGTCCACTTCTGTCCCATACTTGAAATCACATCACCTCTACTCTCTACTTTGGTCTGAAAGCAATTATTCATGATATTCTCAAGTGTTTAAGCATGTGGCCTACAAAAATTCATATTCTAGACAATAGGCCTACTTATAGTTTATGAAACTTTCCTGCATGATCTATTTTTAAAAATAAAATTTTAGGGCCAGCCCATGGCCTGATGGTTAAAGCAACTGGATCCCATGTGGTCACCTACACAATTTGAGTCCCAGACTTGGCAGCCCGAAAAACACACCAGATGTGTGTGGATGTGTGCCCAACATCCAAAAGGAGAGAGAGATGGAGAAGGGAGTGCAATGTGACCATTCCCCATGGGGGAGGAGGGGATGCTTTCTCGCTTTCCCTGTCTCTCTCTACTGAACACACACACCCTCTGACAAAATTTAAAAAGTAAAATTTTAAAGAAGAGCCAAATGATACAAAGGTGTGTTTTTGTGTGAAAATATGAGTGATTACCTCTGAGGCTACTTGCCAAATTACAGTGATCATGTTTTACATTTGACAAATATCCCAAATGATTTTGCAAAAGAGACACCTCCAACTTGCCTGTTATTTTTCTTTTTGGAGAGGTTTTTGATATAGGGCACGTGCGCTCGCCAGGCAGACAGTGAGACAGAGAGACAGAAAGTGAGAAATCACCCCCCAGGGGGGATGGCCACGCCGAAATCCCTTCTCCTCCATTCTCCTCTCAGGATCTTGGGCACGCACGCACACACGCCCAGCGTGAGTTTAAGCCACTGGGTCTGGGACATGAACCGTGGTCGACTACGTGGGAGTCCAGCAACATAGCCATTACGCTAACTGCTGGTCCCCCACTTGCCTGTTCACAGTGGTGTGTGTGAAAACTTAATGATGATAGAAATAATTACTGTCCATGTAATGAATAACTGTGTGCCAGGCCCTGCGTGAAGCACTTTGTATACTACTTTCCATGAGGTATGTAGTGTTAATTTACCTATTTTATTCACTGGGTTTTAATGAGTGTGACCTTCCCAAACTGGAATCAACATTAAAATTCCTTTGAGGGGGGCTGGTAGATGGCATGGTGGTTAAGACACTAGATTCCCACATGGTCGACTGCAGTTTGAGTCCCAGACCTGGAGGCTTGCTTTCTCACTTTCTCTCTCTGTCTCTCTCTGGTCAAATTTTTAAAATAATAATACATACATAAAATTAAGATAATTCTTTTTTTTTAAAATTCCTTTAATGACTGGCAGAAGCAGATTACTAGGCCCCACCCCCAGTGTCTCTGATTTTACTACATGTGGGTGGAGCCAGATAACTTGTATTTTTAACAAGTTCCCAGATGATGCTAATAATAAATGTTAGAATTAGAGCAATATTTAGTGACCACACTTTAAAACTCTGAAAGTGTGGTATTTCTTTTCATTTTTAACTTTGAATCTAGGTTCTTCCATGTCTGAGAGGTAAAGTTTCACTTAGGGCCTCCAAGGCAGATAGTCAAGGAATAGGTCCCCTATTAAAGTTTTCTGAGAGTGGGACATTGACCAAGGAGCCTGTATGTGGCTTCTTTGTAAGGAATAAAAGTCCTGCCCCATCAGCAAAACCTTGGAACAATATTTCCCAGGGTCCCCTTGGGATGCTACTTGGCCATTGTCATGGAGAAGAGATACAGAACAGAAATCATATTACACAGGAGGAGGGCATTTCTGTACCCCACATAGGTGGTGGCAAGGCTTTGGAGACACTGATATGGACACTCATTTGAGCAGTCATGGGTCATTCTACAGGGACCAAATCAACTTCCAGGTGGTTTTTCAATACTGTCTTGGGGGCCAGCAGTTAGCATAATGGCTATGTCGCTGGACTCCCATGTAGTCGACCGCAGTTCGAGTCCCATACCCAGTAGTTTAAACTCATGCCGGGCACATGTGTGTGCATGCCCAAGATCCCGAGAGGAGAATGAAGGAGAAGGGATTGCGGCGTGGCCATCCCCCCTGGGGGGTGATTTCTCACTTTCTGTCCCTCTGTCTCTCTCTGTCTGTCTAGCGAGCACATGCACCCTATAGCAAAAACCTCTCAAAAAAAAAGAAGAAAAATACTGTCTTGGAAAAAATTATTCATGATACTTGTTAAAGAGGAGTAAGGCAGACTTTATTCAGGGGAACTGTTTTTTTGTGTGTTTTGTTTTGTTTTGTTTTTTGAGAGGTTTTTGCTATAGGGCGCATGCACTCGCCAGACAGACAGCCAGAGAGACAGAAAGCGAGAAATCACCCCGCAGGGGAGATGGTCACGCCACAATCCCTTCTCCTCCATTCTCCTCTCGGGATCTTGGGCACGCATGCACACGTGCCCGGCATGAGTTTTAAGCCACCGGGTCTGGGACGCGAACCGCGGTCGACTACGTGGGAGTCCAGAGACATAGCTGTTACGCTAACTGCTGGTTCCCCTTCAGGGGAACTGTTGAGAGGTGTAGAGATCACGGCAATGGGGTTTCTGCAGTGGAAAGAGAGAGTGTATTCACCTTTAAATATAACAAAGCAAGGACAAATGGAGATATATACCCAAGGATTGGGGTACAGATCAATGAATGGAAAATTAGCAAGAGGAAATACTGTAAGTGTAGGGGGATTCTAGTAAATGGACTTAGCAGGATTCTTGCTAAAATTGGACAATGCAGAGACAGCATGGAAGTCTAAATAGCAGGGTCTCACTGAGAAGCATTCAACAGAGCCTAACCACAGTTTGGTCCAGGGGAGACTCTTTGGCAGGACTGAACAGAGAAGGACAGTGCAGAGGATCATACACACCTATGCACCTTTGTATTAGCTGTGAGCCCTAAAATGGGAATTCTTCCAGGATCTCTGAAGCCTCTGTACCCACGCTTCATCTTGTGGTACACTGGGCCTTTTGTATTCAGGGCCAGCTCACAGCTCTAATACTGCTGGAATCAGGCCTAGAGTGCCCTAGGTCACGCCCCTGCCCAGTGTAGGCCAAGGTAGGGAGCCAGCGGAGCCCCTGAGACACACTCCAGTCTCCCACCCCTCATGACCTGCCTCCACCCACATTGTTCGCAATCCATTATGGAGCTCTTGGATCCAGTTGCAGGTGAGTGAGAGGGTTTCAGGCCCTCGGCTACTTGGCTCCCCACTCTCAACTCCTTGCTGCCAAGATAGAAAAGATGGTGTTCTCTTGGGACTCTTCCCCCTTTCCATCTTCACTGGGAGCCATTGGAGTTACCAGAGGGCAGATGGGCAGTAGCTAGCCCTACAGTGGCTGAATGAGGAGCTAGGCCTCTATTCTGAATGTACTGGAAGCCCTGCAAGTTTGGAACAGAGCAGGGGGTGAGCTTATTCAGATCTTTATAGACTCCCTCTGAATATAGAGAGAAAAACAGACTGTGGGGTTATATGAATGTAGGGAGATCAGAGAATATGCTACCACAATAGTCCAAGTAGGTAATGCTGGTGGCTGGACCAGAACAGCATAGATTCAGTAATTGAATTCTGAATCCATTTTTTTAACTCAAGTTGACTGATTTCCCAATATGGAGAGTGAAAAGGGAAGGAGGCTAGACGACCCCAAGATTCTGGCTTAGAGGCTGGAAGGATAGTTGTAAGGGAGATTTTCCACAGAAATATTAGCAGTTAGGATTTTGACATGCTGAGTCTGATATTTCAGAGACCCCTGATTGGAGGTTATAAACAGGCAACTGGACACAGAGTTAGGGGGTGTTGGGGAGGCGTTCAGGTTACAATCATACAAAATATGACATTTAGTGTGTGGATGGCTGTGAGGTTGTGGAGATTTAGGAGGGGGAAATCTTCTGGCCATGGTGGTAATAATGTTGGAAAGAAGGCAAAGGGAAGGGCCTGAGGATAGGTTATCTTTTGGGGGGCAAATATTGGGGTGATGAGCATCACAAGCACAGGAGAGGGAAAATAATCATGGATGTGAGGAATGCATGTGGGGAAGATCAAGATCTGGCAGGTGACCAAGTTTCTCAAGAGAGAGTCGATTTGGGATGGATGAGGAGATTAAGCAGAAGTGGAGGTAAAATTACATTGAGATCTTGAATAAAGCACATTTGCTTCTCTGTGGACACACCAGGCTATAGTAGTGACCTTCAATGATGAAGGGACAGAATGAGTGACACAAAGAGAAAGAAGATGTAGAGCATTAGACATGTGCGTGGTTATGACCAAAGTGGAAATCAGAAATATGGCCAGGTAGGATGACCATCAAAGCAGGTTTGGGTGCCACCCTTGCCAGTGGGAGCCATCAACCATCAAGGTGTTTTAAGTTGAATTATGTGTCCCAGAGACATGTTGATGTCTTAACCCTCAGTATCTCAGTGTGTGACCTTATTTGGAAATGGTCTTCACACAAATAATCAAGTTAAAATATCATTACAGTGGGCCTTAATCCAATGTGACGGGTATCCTTATCAAAAGGGAAATTTGGACATGCACAGAGAGATGATATGAAGAACACATGGAGAAAAGACAGCTGTGTGACTGGAATGACACATCTACAAGACAGGCACAAGTCAGGCTTTCCATCAAACACCAGGAGCAAGAAGAAAGAAGGAAGGGCTCTTCCCTCGAGCCATCAGAGAGAGCATGATCTTACCAACACCTTGATTTCAGACTTCTAGACTCCAAAACTCTGTGGCAATATATTTGTGTTATCTTAAGCCATCCAGTTTATGGTACGTTGTTACAACAGCCCCAGAAAACCAGGATAGAAGGTCTTGTGCAGAATGAGGTCCTTGTTGTAGCTGCCATGCCCTTTCTGAATGCCCATGTACATAGTGACTTGCGGGGAGTCCAGAGAGAGGGCTATGGTGATTGGCTGGGGGTTGAGTGGCAGTGGCAATGGGGGTTCACAGATGGGATGTATCAACAGCAGTACGGAGGAGGTGTAGTCTACAGAGAAATATCCCTATGAAGAGGATACTCTTGGCCTCTGACAGTAGGAGTTAAGCAAGAAGACTGAGTCTACTTTTGTTTTTATCTAAAGGTGTGATTTCAGTGACACCAAGAGATGAAATTGGGCTCTGTGTATATTTTTCTTTTAATTTTCTGTATTTTATGATGCTTTGACATCTTAGGAACTTGCTGATCCTGGAGAGACTTACCCTCCCAGGGCTCACTAATTCATAGATGGCAAACAACTTGCCCCTGAACAAGGCATTGGTATGGAAACCAACGAATCTGAGTCCATACTCCTCCCTGCCTCCTTTTATAAGACTCCTGCAGGCCAGGACACTATTCCCTGCCCTAAATCACTCTAGGGCCAGGTACTGGACATCTAGAGATCACCCTTATATGCCAGAGCTAAAGAAAATCGTTCAAATTATCCAGTCCATAAGCTGCTTGGCTTGCCTACTCTGAGTTGCCAGTTTCTTCCTATAAAAAAAAATCACAGTAAAATCTGTCTCCTGTTTCCTCCTCACCTTGCTCCTTCTGCCCCTTGACTGACCCCAAGTGCTCCCCTGTGGCCCTGTGTATGGCCTGACTTCTCCTCTTGGGAACTAATAAACACTTCTTTCAAAGGCAGTTTCCATTTCTGTCATCTTACTGTATCTCATTTTTTAAAAAAAATCCTGGGTATGTCTTTTTTTTTTTTTTTTTTTTTTGGGGGGGGGGGAGGTTTTTGCTATAGGGCACATGCGCTCGCCAGACAGAGAGAGACAGAGAAACAGAAAGCGAGAAATCACCCCCCCGGGGGGATGGCCACGCCGCAATCCCTTCTCCTCCATTGTCCTCTCGGGATCTTGGGCACGCACACACACGCGCCTGTCGTGAGTTTAAGCCACCAGGTCCAGGACACGAACCGCGGTCAACTACGTGGAAGTTCAGCGACATAGCCATTACGCTAACTGCTGGTCCCCCTGGGTATGTCTTTAAATCCCATGTGCCAAGCGCAGAGCTTAGTTGGTGTTTGTCTACCCGCCTGTTCTGCTGCGGGCTGACACAGGGGTCAGTGGGTATGAGTTGAGAGTGATCATTAGTGTCACCGACCGGTGCCTGGTATCTCCTCTGCATTGGGAAGTTGGAGAGGACAGTGAGCCTGGGCTGTATATGTGAGAGGACGGGCTGGCACTCTGCGATGAGCAGCTGATCATGTAACTATCTGTCCCTGTCATGGCAGGGCCGTATGACCTTTAACGACATGGCTATTTCATCTCTCCCTGTGGGAGTGGGGGCTGTTGTACTGTGATGTGATGCTGGGCGACTTCCCATCAGGGACTTGATTTCTGCCTGCTCCTTTTCTCCAGGGGCAGCTCTGTCCTCACAGCTGGAGATGGGCACTTCTAACATCTCTGTTTCCTGGCACATGTACTTTGGTTGCCAGGGCCAAGCTATGAGCCCTATGCTGAACAGAACAGAACACTCCCTGAGCAGTCCCAACCATTGTCACCCTGAGGCCTTGCAGCGGAGGGTCTGAGAGTCAGGAGTCTTGGGGTCAGCCTCTGTAGCCCATCTGACTTGGCCACTCCTAGCCTCAATAGTTGTCCAGTTCCAGGGCAGTTCTATGATTCAGACTCTGTCTCCTTACACAGCTGACATTTCCTGGGGCTGGGTATGCCGGGAATTGTAGGCACTGGCATGATGGCTCAGGGACTACTGACTTGTTCTGCAAGACATTCTCATAGGTTCATTAAGCCTTTTTTTCCCTGTAGTCTATGGTAAAATAATCCCTGAGTCTCACAGATGTTGTCCTACATTCTACTTTTTTTTTCTCTCTAGTCATGTTAAAGCACATGAGTTTACACAAGGGAGAGAGAAAAAGAGAAGCAACCTTCACGGCACTTCCTCCAGTCCTCCAGCCTATTGGATCGTGAAATGTGTCCAGCGTGGTTCAAGGCCAACCAGACTCGGGGATTCTAACTGTGGTTGCCATATGGGATCTGGCTTCTATTGAGTAGCATGTTACTGCTGTGCCTTGGAACTGGCTCAAATTTTTACAGCTTTTTATTTTACATTTCAGTTTGTGATTCAATCTCATGTTAAATTTTGTATAAGGTATGAAGTTCTTTTTATTAGGTTATAAATATCTAATTGCTTAACCATCATTTATTCAAAGGAGTATCCTTTCTCCAGTGAATTGCTTCTGTCAAATACTAGTTGGCTGTAATTGTGTGGGCTATTTCTGCTCCATGGATCAATGTGTCAGTTCCTCTACAAGTATCTTACAGGCTTGATGACGGCAGCTATTTAATAAATCTTGAAATCAGGCCCAATGATTCTTCCCATCTCATTCTTCTTCTTTGAAACTATTTTAGTTTTTTTAGTTTCTTTGTCTTCCCATCTACATTTTAAAATAATGTTGCCTATATTTACCAAAAAGAGAGAGAGAGAAATACTGCTTTTAGTTTTATAGGAATTGTATGAAACCTATATGTCAATTTGGGGAAATTTGATATCTTCACTACATTGAGTCTTTCAAATCATTAAGAAAATATAACTTCCTATTTAGATCTTTAACACATGAACATATAGACCTATCTTTTTTTTTTCTACTTGGAAAACATAGGAAAAACTATACGGGATTTAGAACTATTTTTCCCATATTAGTGTGTATGTGTTTTTTTGTTTTTGTTTTTGTTTTGAGAGGTTTTCGCTATAGGGCGCGTGCGCTCACCAGACAGAGACATAGAGGCAGAAAGCAAGAAATCACCCCCCAGGGGGGATGGCCACACCGCAATCCCTTCTCCTCCATTCTCCTCTCGGGATCTTGGGCACGCACACACACGCGCCCGGCGTGAGTTTTAAGCCACCGGGTCTGGGACGCGAACCGCAGTCGACTACATGGGAGTCCAGCGACATAGCCATTACGCTAACTGCTGGTTCCCAGAGTGTATGTTATTGAGGATCTACATGATAATTCTATCATTCTCACTCCAACAGGAAATAAGATATTCACATAGCTAATGAACAGTTACATAAATCCACAATTACACCTTTTACTTTGATTCTTATTCTGCTGAACTTTCAGTTGGGATCACTTTACCTTGACCTAAGTATAATATTTAGTCTGTTTTATGTGGGTTATTTTTCCATTTTGTTATATATATTTTGCCTTTAAAAGTCTTACTTCACACTGTTCTTGAAAGATACTCTTGTTGTGTAGAGTAGTCTAGGTTGGTAGTTTTGTATTGCTTTGTTTCAGGCAGTTTGAGTAGTCCTTCCCTTCTGTCCCTGACTTCCAACTGTATATTAGGTATGATGGAGACAATTTTAAGCTTTGTTTAGAGCTTCCTGGTCTTAAAGGAGCAAAATCTGAACTGGATGCATAAAATAACACCCCTCCCCCAAGATCTTAAGATTCAGATGAGGCCAGAGACTAGATGGGGGTTTTAATTTGTTACATTAAGGAGGCAGTGAGAGTGGTCCAGTGTTTACCAGTCCCATTATCTCTTTCTGAATATTCTGAAAGACAGCATGTCCCCCTTCTCTCACATTTGGGGACTGTGTGCATGAGTAATGGGCACTGGAATTTGGGCAGAAATAATTGTGGGATTGTGTCTTCATTATGTTTTCTTATTTCTGCTCCATCCTGGGGATGCCTCTTTGGCCTTCATTCTTTCACCTGTTACGATGCTCAGGATATATTGTTCTCTTCTTGTGGGCTACAGGTTTGAGTGATGGGCTAACACCAAGACCTGGTGACCCTGGGCTAGTGAACTCCAGCTGGGCTGTCTCACAGATGCGCATTTGTGCTGGTCTACCTGTAGATTGTGAAACCCTCCTTTACATACTGTAATATCGAATGATAAGATGTACATGAGCCAAGTGACACAAATTATTATTGTGTAAAAATTTCAAACACTACTCATGAGACTCCTTGTTGACTTACAATGTTTTTTTTTTTTTTTTTTTTTTAAGTTTTTGCCATAGGGCACATGAATTCTGAGCTCGCCGAAGAGAGATAGAGAGAAGGAAAATGAGAAATCACCCCCCAGGGAGAATGGCCACACCCACAATTCCCTTTTGAGATTTTAGGCACGCACGCACTCATGCCCAGTGTAATTTTTCTTTTTCTTTTTTTTTTTTGGGGGGAGAGGTTTTTGCCATAGGGCGCATGCGCTCACCAGACAGAGAGAGACAGAGAGACAGGAAGCGAGAAATCACTCCCCAGGGGGGATGGCCATGCCGCAATCCCTTCTCCATTCTCCTCTTGGGATCTTAGGCACTCGCGTACACGCGCCTGGCGTGAGTTTTAAGCCACCAGGTCCGGGATGCAAACCGTGGTCGACTACATGGAAGTCCAGCGACATAGCCATTACGCTAACTGCTGGTCCCATCCAGTGTAATTTTTCAAGCTTCTGGTCTGGGACTCACACTGCAGTGAGTCATGTGGGAGTCCAGCGCCCTAACCATTATGCCATCTGCTGACCCCTAGAGTCAATGTATTTTTTTAAGCTTATTTCTTCCATGAGTAAGAGACACAGAAAAAGAAAGAATCAGTACCTCCAACTGTAGATTTTGACCTGCTATCTACCTGTAGCCTCAGCTAGCCTGGATCAGCTACAAGTATGCTGACATACTCAGGGAGTCTGGGCTGGAATCAGAACCTTCCCATCTGTGCCAGCCTCGCCCAGCATTGCTATGGCTGCACCACCAACTAGCCCCCAAAGTCGATGTATTTTACTTTTTGACAGATGTCACCAGTGAATCTGCAAAGAAATATCTTGTGCTTACTCTCCTATAGCAGTATAAATGCTTGAGATGATGTTGGGCGATAAAACTAATATGGACCAACAATGATGACAGCAATAGCCCTTGTGTACTTAATTATGTTCCAGGCTCAGTGCTAAGCACATTTTAGCTACCTCCCTCCAAGTAAACACTTTCGTTGCTTTATTTCACTGGAATTTTTGAGTACAGTTCTCAAATGTGTTAGAGCATCACAATACCCTGGAGGCCTTAAGCAAAGTGCTCAGCCCCAACGCAGAATATCTGATTTAGTAGCTCTGACAGACAGCCCGAAAACTTGTATTTGTAACAAATTCCCGGTAACGCTGATATGATCTGAAAAGGGCGCCACCAGGATTCGGGTCAGAAACTACATTACCCAGAGGGCAGTGCGTCGAGAGATGAAGGCAGGCGCTGGGGCCAATGACAGCAAACGGAGGGGGCGTTTCCTGTGGCTATGTGGGCGGGACTTCTGGAGACCCGCCTTAGGAGGTGGTTGGGCCGGGGCTGGTCAGTTCTTACTGGAGTGCAAGCGTTGGAGTACCGGGTGGAGGTCGCTGTCCAGGATTGAGAGGCGCAGGGGAGGACCGCGAGAATAGGGCCCACTCACACCCTTTTGCACGATCCGCGACCCACCCACACCTCTCCGTAGGATTGTTGCCCATCGCTTTCGGGGCCTTGGCACCTGCCATTTGCCCCTACAGTGCCCAGAGGCGGCACCTTGAGTTTTGTGCGCATTTTTCACGGTAGAGACAGGTTCGTCGCCACCCGGGACTGCAGTGAGGGGTCGGCGGAGCTCACCGGACGGCCTTTGGCGCCACCACTCACGGCCTCGCTCCGCCCCAGGGTTCCGTGGCGGCGCCGCGGCTGGTGAGTGGAGGGTTCCGCTGCCCCGTCCCATCCACTGTGTTATAGGTTATCCTGGGACTCTTCTACTTCCCAATCTGAACATCCTGGGAGCGGGTGTGGGGAAAGAGAGCAGAGCTAATCGATCCCAGGACAAGGGTGTGACTCCTTATAATGAAAGGGGTCTCCATTTCTGTCTCTAACCGTGTTTGTCTCCTCGCCGCTTTTGACCTCCAGCCTAAGATGAGAATAGTAACAATTATGTCTGTTTAGGGAAATGGCAAGGAGGGTACGCTTGGGGTGTGTGCCCTTTCTTGGGAGGAATTCCCCAGGTCCTGCTCTTTTCCTAGGAGCTCACTCCAGTAGGAGTGTGGCCCTCAGGCCTCCCCGCAAGCTTCTTCCTAGCTGATCGCTGGAAGGAGAATGAGAGCCTGTGGAGCATTTGCGGAACCGCTACCCTCTAGTTGAGGTAGAAAGGCCCTCCGGATAGGCTAGAAGACCGAGTCAATGGATTTACCCCTGCAGTGCCATCTGTGTTACAGGTGACTTGCCACTTAGCAATAGTGAACCTATTTTCCTGTTCAGTACATTTACTTGTATTTGAAAAGTGAATCCATTACAACATTCCCTAAGGACAGTGCACGGGAACATTTAGGTCTCTTGGGATGTAAACACATACAGTCAGTCCCCAAGTTACTCTCCAGCATGTCATCCTGCTTACGCTCACCATAGCCATGGTCACCTTACATGGCATATGCATTTGTCCTCGGCTGGCCTGCTTTCTAACTTCATTCCAGCCCCTTCTAGTGTCCCTTCAGAGAGGTCTTTCTTGGTTTCCTCATCTAAAGTCTGCCTTGTCTGTTGCTGTTTTTAGAGCAGATAAACTCAGGCCAGCAGATGGTGTCGTGGTTATGTTGCTAAACTCCCACATGGTTGACCGCGGTTTGAGTACCAGACCCAGAGGCTTGAAACTCATGCCAGGCACGTGTGCCCCAGGACCTTAAGGGGAGAATGGAGAAGAAGGGATTGCAGCATAGCCATCCTCAAGTGAGTGTTTTCTCGCTTTCTGTCTCTCTGTCTGGCAAGTGCACATGTCCTATATCAATAAATCTCTCCCTTAAAAAAAAAAGAGAGAGAGAGGCCAGCAAGTGGCATGGTGGTTAGAGGTGCTGGACTCCCACATAGCCGATCACGGTTCAGGTCTCAGACCTGGTGGCTTGCTTTCTCACTTCCTCTCTCTCTCTCTCTCTCTCTCTCTCTTTCTCTCTCTGATCAAGCTGGAAAATAATAATGGCAATAATAATAAATAAAGTTAAATAAAATAATTATTTAAAAAAGAGAGAGAGAGAGAAAGCCATAAGAACATTTGACTTTATCTCACTCACTATTGAGGTTCTGTCCCCAACCCCAGATTCTCTTTTCCATCCCCAGCCCTAGCACAGTGCTCAGCCTATACCACTTACTCAGTATGTGGTTGATGAATGAGAGACTACCCTCGGAGCTCCCATCATGCTTAGATTTCGTGTAAACCCCTACCAAGGCTTCAAAGTCTACCCACCAGGGCACACACCCCCACCCCCACCACCCCACTTTCCATTCTTCTCTTGCTCATTGCCCTTGAGCAATGGTGGGCCAAACATGGCAAATTTGTTTTCCACTTTCTCTGTCATAGTGTTCCCAGATCTCTGCAAGCCTGCCCCCTTGGATGTGTGCTACATCGAGCTTTCCCAGGGTGCTGGAGAATGAAACGGGAAAAGTATTTAAAAGAACAAATAATAGCTTGTCTTCATTGTGCCCTGGATATGCACTGAGAGGCAATTTGTGTGTAGAGCCTCATTTAATTCCTTTCTTCTCTGAGTAAGTCTTTCATTTACCCTGCTTTATAGAAGAAACTGAAGATTCAGATAGATTAATTACCCAAGGTCATACAGCTCATACGTAGCAGAAACACATTCAGTATGTTGACCACTTAGAGCCCACATTCTTTTTTTTATAAGAATTAATTTATTTAACTTTATTATTATCATCATTATTATTATTATTTTCCAGTTTGATCAGAGAGAGGGAAAGTGAGAAAGCAAGCAATCAGGTCCGGGACTCAAACCCTAGTCGACCATGTGGAAGTACAGCGCCTTTAACCACCATGCCACTTGCCGGCCCCAAGCCTACATTCTTAACTGAGTGGCAACCAGAAGTAAGGGAGGGTGTAGAACTTTCTGGCCAGTATGTTCGTGAATGAGGCAGACTTTGGGGAACCTTCCATTAAAGGGAATTCCATGGATAAAGGCAGGGAGTGTTTTCTATTCGAAGAGGCATGTGAGGCCCCAGAAGGTTGCCCAAGTCTCTTGTCACCTTCTGAGCTGTCTCAGGAAGACACATTGTGACTGTCTGATGGATCCTCCTCCCACTATCCCATCCATCCAGGGCAGACATCATGGTGAAGGCTGCTGCCCACATTCTTAGAGCCATAGCCTGCATGTCATTGGCCATTTGTGTCACCTGGTACTTAAATAAGAATATCTTCGGGAAATGTGTTGACAGTGACCCACAAAGAAAAAGAAGCTGCTGTTGGCTCATTGCAGAATCTCAAGAGCCGATGCCAGTCTGCTCAGGTACCTCTTCTGTGAGGCAGATGATGGCTCTGCTCTTCCTTCTCTATCTGTGGAAATTATTTTCAGGAGTAGTTACAATGGTTTTAACTGTAAAAACTGTTGGAAATGTTTCTTGCCCTTGTCACTGGATTCACTGGTGATACAGGAATACGGGGATTATCCTCACAGATCCCAGACCAGAAGGGCCTGGTTCTATTCCTGCCTCTTCTCATTAGACATATGACTATAGGTCACTTGACCCTGAGCCTTAATTTGCTGACTATGTGCCATGTCCCACATGGCTGAACACGTTTTCCGACGGGGGGGAGGGGGGCTGTAGATTAGAGAATAAGTAAAATAAACACACAAAGACATACAAGTAAAGAAAAGTAGGGAGAGGGTGGTTTCAACTTCTCTGATGGAGATAGCCATGGCCCCAAACTATACCCAAGTTTATTCTGTTAAAGGGGAGAAAATGGGGGAAGAGGAAGTAGAATGCAAAACAGGTGGCTTCCTTTCATCCCAGACAGCTAGCATATTCATGTGTTAATGGCATTCATCATTCTGTGAATGACTGCCCCTGGAACTGCATTTCTGCAGGTGTTTAAAGGTCACCATGGGGACCAGCAGTTAGCGTAATGGCTATGTCTCTGGACTCCCATGTAGTCGACCATGGTTCGAGTCCCAGACCCGGTGGCTTAAACTCATGCCAGGCGTGTGTGCGTGCGTGCCCAAGATCCTAAGAGGAGAATGGAGGAGAAGGGATTGTAGCGTGGCCATCCCCCTGGGGGGTGATTTCTCACTTTCTGTCTCTCTGTCTCTGTCTGTCTGGTGAGTGCACACGCCTTAGAGCAAAAACCTCTCCAAAAAAAAAAAGTATTAAAGGTCACCATGTTTGCTCAGAATGGCTGTCCTCTACAACTATGAAATGGAGGTACAAGAGCACTTGCCACAAGGGCTAGTGGATGATTAATAAAATTTGCAGATTCACATTGCAACTTGTGCTGGGCACTCCAGTGTTTGCTTTATGAACATTTTCTCTTTTATTTTGGCAAAGTAAGACCTAGTATTGTATTGAGTGGAAACTGTGGCTCAAAGAAATCAGGAGACTTCCCCAAAGTCACACATCTGGCATGTGTTGGTTCAAGAGGCTGGATTTAAACCCTGGAGTCTGGTTCCAGACCTGGAGACTCTTCCTTGCTTTTTTTTTTTTTAATTTTTTTTTTTTTTTATTTGAAGAGGTTTTTGCGATAGGGTGCATGTGCTTGCCAGACAGACAGAGAGAGACAGAGAGACAGAAAGCGAGAAATCACCCCCCTAGGGGAGATGGCCATGCCACAATCCCTTCTCCATTCTCCTCTCGGGATCTTGGGCGGGCACGCACACGCGCCCGGCGTGAGTTTTTTTTTTAAGCCACGGGGTCCGAGACGCGAACCACGGTCGACTACGTGGGAGTCCAGCGACATAGCCATTACACTAACTGATGGGAGTCCAGCGACATAGCCATTATGCTAACTGCTGGTCCCGACTCTTCCTTGCCTTAGCACAGTATGTTAATCCCCCACGTGTGGGTGGACCAGTGAGGCTCAGCTGCAGCTGCTCATTGAATTATTGTTTCCCCCCTCTCCCAGCATCCCAGAGTGCTTACCATCTGAGCCTCACAGTGCACATAGGATTATCATTGTCTTGTGTCAGTCTCCAATGGCTACCGACATCTGAGACTTTTCTCTCAGACTTTTGCATCTGCCTCCACCCTGAGCCCACACAGAGCTAGGTTTCAGGTGATGCTCAGCGGTTCATGCCTTGGGTCTCTCTGGACTTTGGCCTGTAACCGAGCAGTAAATGCTAATCTCGTCTAAGAGCTACTTAGCCACCCTGCCACCTCTGTTTGACTTTCCAGGCACTGGTATCATTTGAAGATGTAGCTGTGACCTTTACTGGGGAGGAATGGGGGCATCTGGACCTGGCCCAGAGGATGCTGTACCAGGAAGTGATGCTAGAGACCTGTAGGCTCCTGGTCTCACTGGGTAAGGCCTCATTCCTCTCCACCCCGTCGTTGATTCTGCCTTCTGTCTCTAGAATGGCTGTTTGAGAAGGCCTCAGGAGCTCCCCTTCCTTATCCTGCAGCCTCTACCAGATGTGACCTGACCTCCTCTTGTTTGGTTTCCCTCTGTCTCTGTCAGGGATTGACGTGTAAAAAGCATAGTCTTTCTCAGCAATTTTACCCCAGTGTTAAACACAAGGTAGTCTCAGTCTGATGATGTCCTTGTTCAAGATTCCCAAAAGAGGGAAGGTATTGGCCCAGCTTTGTTAAGTCAAGTGTCCTCACAGCCCAGTTAGCAGGACTTGTGGGTGGTGGGAGGTTCCTCAGGAAGGGGGTGACCACAGGCAATAAGAGGATGTTTACCATCCGTGCTATTGGTATCTTTCTAAGCAACATAATCTCAACTAACAGGCTTTTCTAGCCTATGATACACGCACAGTTGACCTGTATTTTCTAAGGCCTGTGCCTTGCTTCTCTGTTGGGGAGCAATAATTTTAGAAGTGGGCATGGACATATTATCAAATGGCATTGATGGGCATCAGAGAGGTTTTTTGTTTGCTTTACTTTTTTTAATTGAGAGAGATGTTTTCTATAGGTTGCATGTGCTCACCAGAGAGACAGAGAGAATGAGAAAGTGAGAAATCGCCCTCCACCCCAGGGGGAATAGCCACACTGCAATCCCTTCTCCTTCGTTCTCTTCACAGGATTTTGGGCACACGCACGCACCTGGTGTGAGTTTGAAGCCACCGGGACCAAGACGCGAACTTCGGTTGGCCGTGTGGGAGTCCAGCACCTTAACTACTTAGCCATCCGCTGGTGCCACTGTTCTCTTTTTCATTTTACTTTCCTGCCCCTTTAATTGTTCAGTCTTGGTTTTGTGCTTTAGTGCTGAGTCTTTAATGCTTTCATGGCTGTTGGCTAATTTCCAGCTCAACTAAAAGAATGGCCTCAAATTTCCTGCCTTGAGCAGACAGCATGATTTTATCATTTTTATAATAACATTTCACTTTTTCTTTAAGAGAGATTTTTGCTATAGGGCGTGTACGCTCACCAGGGAGACTAAAAACAAGAAATCACCCCCCAGGGGGGACGGCCACACCACAGTCCCTTCTCCTCCATTCTTCTCTCAGGATCTTGGGCACGCACGCACATGCGCCTGGCATGAGTTTTAAGCTACCAGGTCTGGGACTCGAACAGCAGTCAGCTATGTCAGAGTCCAGTGATGTAACCATTATGCCATCTGCTGTTTCCAACATTTCACTTTTAACAAGTGACCCAGTATCTATGTGCTTAGCATAGAACCAAGAACATAACGAGTAGAGCACTACATATGTATATATTTAGCAGATGAATAAATCCCAAGTGTTCTTCCACCGAAGCCTTAAGTGTTCCTCTACCTTAAATCTTAAATGACCTCTTCCCTAGAAATTGATCTGAGTGAGAAATGAATGGAGACCGCAGGTCTCCTTTACCCCACTTGTCCAGAAGGTTACATCGAACCATGGTTCTCCCAGCTCTGCATCTTCACAGTGTCTCTGAGGAGATGAGTCATCAATGAAGTAAATACATTATTTTATGACAATTGTGATGAGTTGTTGAAAGGAAGTGCATGGGGAGCAGAGCTTCAGGTGGAGGGACCAACACAAGCGGAGCCCTAAGGGGCAATTTCTTAACAGATGGAGGGAGGTCTGATTCACCTCTCCCACTGCCCCATCACTGAGCTCAGTGCCAGGCATAGCAGACATCGGTGAACATTTGCCAAGTGACAGCTGGGTGCATTCTGGCCAGCACTATAACATTTTCCAGCTGATGTTCTTATAGGTGCTAATGCAGAACACTCCAGAGCCTTCTGTCCTTTGGTGTTCGCATTTGGCAAAATGTGTTCGGCAGTAGGTAACAGAAGGCCACCTCATACTGATGTTGCCCTGGGAAAAATGTACAACTTCATCCTATAAGAAGCCCTTAAGTAGTGCTGGTTCCTCCCACATTGGTGCCTGCCAGTCCAGTTCCCTCTTGGTCTCCTCTCTTGCCTTGATCGAGGTCACTAGCAGGCCCCATATTCAGCTCTATTCCACTAACCGAGTGAAAGGTATTTTCTTCAGGATGGGTAGCTGGCTTAGGTCCCCTGCCTACCTCAGACAACTGCCAGAAGATGCCACTCACAAGTTGATTTTTCCCAGGGCTTTTCAACCATCCCTGGGTGCCAAAATCATCTGAGCAACTTTAAAAATCACCAGTGCTATCTTTATTCTCAGAGGTTTGGTTTAATTTGTTCTGGTTTTGGACTTAGGCATCACTAGGTAATTCTGATGCATGGAGAGGTTGAATCCTACTGAATTAATTAGAGAATACCTTTGGGACTATGAACTTTCTGAGGTTTCATGGCCATTTGTTAAAGATATGAATACCTGTGTGGGACCAATAGGTGACGTGGTGATTAAGGTGCTGGACTCCCAGATGACCAACCACTGTTCAAGTCCCGGACCTGGTAGCTTGCTTTCGCTTTCTCTCTTCTCTCTCTCACACATATGCCCTATAACAAACTTTAAAATTATAATAAATAACTTTGTAAAAAAGAATTATTTATTTTATCTTATTTATTATTATTTTTAAATTTGACCAGAGTAAGACAGAGAGAGAAACTGGGAAAGCAAGCCACCAGGTCTGGGACTTGAACTGTGGTCAGCCATGTGGGAGTCCAGTGCCTTAACTACCATGCCAGCTACTGGCCCCAATAATAAATAACTTTTTTTTTTTTGAGAGATTTTTGCTATAGGGTGCGTGCGCTCGCCAGACAGGCACAGAGAGACATAGAGACAGAAAGCGAGAAATCACCCCCCCGGGGGGATGGTCATGCCACAATCCCTTCTCCTCCATTCTCCTCTCGGGATCTTGGGCACGCACGCACACGCGCCTGGCGTAAGTTTTAAGTCACCGGGTCCAGGACGCGAACCGCGGTCGACTACGTGGGAATCCAGAGACATAGCCATTACACTAACTGCTGGTTCCCAATAAATAACTTTTAAAAATAAAAGGTATATACACCTATAAACTTGAGACTTTTCCTTTTATCATACCTACTTTTACATGCCCCATTCACAGGGCATCCTGTTCCCAAACCAGAACTGATCTACCGACTGGAGCATGGGCAGGAGTTATGGACACTGAAGAGAGGTCCCTCTCAAAGTACGTATGCAGGTCAGTGGCTAAGAGTCTGGTAGTGTCAGGGTAGCCTACAGGCCACCAGGGATCACTGTATCAGAAATTCCATGGGCAGCTTCTTTCTGTGGTCTTTCTGGGGTTTTGGTGGTCATAGAACACTTCGAACCATGGTGCCAGGTTTTCCCACCCCGAGACACACTCTGCTTTTATGCAGGTTGGTATATTAGGTAGGAGACAGGCTCTGGGCTCTAAATGATTTGCTACTCACCCACGCTACGACCCCGGGGATGTTGCATGCTCTCACTATTACAAGTTAAACAGTTAGTATTATCCACTCTGAAAGATAAACTCCAAAATTCTAGTGACTCAAGAAATCAAGTTTTCTTCTCATTCATGCCACAGTCTAATGTGGGTCAGCAGGAGAGCTCTGTACCACATATTTACTTAGGGATCTAGGTACTTTGTATTGTCAATATGTGGCTTTAAAATTGCCCTAGCCAAAAAAGAATAAGAGAAAAGGGCAGTAGTCAATATCAACTTGTGTACACATGCCACTTCCATCCACATTTCACTGATAAGAACTGGGTATTAGGCTATGTCTTGTATCAGACAGGAAAGGTGGGTAAGCTTTATGCCCAAGGAGAGGAGTCCGCAGATATAGTGAATGGATACTATGAATGTAATCTGCTAAACTTAGCCTACATCTGAAAAAGGGAGTGATAAGAGTTTGTGCATCTTAAGAGATGTTTGGGAATGTAATTAGATAACAGGAAATTGCTTAGCACACTGCTGATCCAGAGTTGCTCAGCAGAAGTTTCTTATTAGTGACTTTTAATAACACTCATGTTATTAATCACAATGAATAGTATCTCAAACTTCCCTCCCAATTCAGAAGACAGTCCTTTCTTTTTCTGCAGATTACATTCAACTCATCTGCATCCCACCCTTTTCCATCTTCTCCATTTAATCATTTATTGATCTACCATCGAGCTTCCATCCTTCCATTGTGTGTCAGGTGCTCGGAAATAGTTCCTAGTCCTGTTGTCTTCTTGATTGCCTGTCTTGTAAAACCTCAAGGTGACTTTGCCTTTGTCAGTCTTACCTATGGGCTTCTGAGGATAGTTAGAGCCATCAAGCGTGTGAATTGGTGCCACTGCAAATTCCTGATCTCTCCCTACTAGTGTTCTTCCAGGCTGCTCTGCCAGCTTTTGCCCCTTCCCCCCGTTCCACATCTTCACTTGAACACGTCACATTCGCGATACCTAAAAAGGACCTTGCCCATTCCTGCCATACGCCCATTTTCAATTCAAGGATCTTTCAATAATTAGTTAAGACCAAAAACAGATTTGGATAACGTATCCCTCAGCAACTGTGGACCCTCTCCATCAGACCCAGTATCGAGCCATTTCCCCGGTCCCATTTTACATCACACATGTCTCCTGAACTCATCAGCGTAATCAGTTCCATTAGCCCCAACATTAGCACCCCAGGTCAGCTGTCATCATCTCTTGCCTGCGTAATGCTGAGAGATTCCTGACTGGTTTTTCCACATCTGCCCTGTGCCTCTGGTCAGCCCTTGTGAATGCTTCCCATCCACTCAGATGTTGTTCTAAATATCACCACTGCCCTTATCACTTGATGCCTTAGCATATGACTTTGTCAAAAATAAAAGCTACAGACTTATTCTTCGCCTTGCTCTTTAACCCTTCTGATATATCCATACCTGACTCATTCCTGCAGTTTTCTTCTCACCTCTGTGGGAAAGTTCTCATCCCCATCCATGAGTAATTCCTCCAGCAGAGTCTGGATCATGCCTTCTCCTACGTTCTCAGGTGCATCAGTTACCTATTGCTATATAAAAATACTACCTCAAACATTATAACTTAAAACATCCCTGATTTATTACCTCATACATGGTCAGTCAAGGAGTAGCTTAGCTGGGTCCTCTGCAAGGCTAAAATCAGAGGCAGCTCACTTCAAAACAAGCAACTATGTGAGAGACTTCCTGCAAGATAGTCACTGTAGTCTTGTAAAGTTATATATGTTTTATCACATACACTCCCTTACCTTTGTCATTTTCTATTCTTAAGAAGCAAACCAAGGTTCTGCCAACATTCCATGGGAGGGCATCATAAAAGTGTGGGAAGACAGTATGGTGAAAATTGTGAGAAGGCATACATGAATCTGTTAGCTATATCAGGGAACATGCCTCTTCATTTATTTCCTGCCTTTTCTCTATTTTCATGCCTTCTGTACTCAATGTTTACAAACACGGTGAAATGGGACCAGCAAGTGGTATGATGATTGAGGCACTGGACTTCCACACAGCCAACCATGGTTCAAGTCTAAGACCTAGCGGCTTTCTTTCTCACTTTCTCTCTGTGTGTCTGTCTGTCTCTCCCTAGTGAGCACATGTGCCCTATTTTAAAATCAAATCAAATTTTAAAATAATAATAACACATTTTAAAAGTGATGAAGTGTCTGACACTTGGGAGAAATGTAAAACAAATTAAAAATGCCTTTAGCTCTCTAACAGCATCTAAATATTATTATCCTAAGGGGAAAAAAAACAGTATTTAGACTCGATCATCATATATTAGTTTTGAACCATGTAAATAGGGTCCCACAGTATATACTCTATCATGTCTGTCTTTGATAATCTTTATCACTCAGATTAATTAATATGATATCATATAGTTGGAATCCTAAGACTACTGATGGACATCTCCTGGTCTCCATTTTTGGAATAATATGAAGAGTGCTGCTATTAATAGTCTTGATTGCATTTCTTATTGGATATAGCCCTACATTTCTGTAGGTCTCTCAACTCAACCGAAACTTTTGACGTTTGAACTTTTCACGTTTGAACTTTTATCACGTTTGAACTTTTATGGCATTTTGATCTTGTTTTCTGTTTCTCTCTCCTGATGACCATCACTGTTATCTTCTTACTCTGATCACTTCTTTGACATTGGCTTCAACAAAATCTCACAGCACTTTCTTTTTTTCTGTGTACTTTCTTTGTATTTTCTTTGGGTGTATTCATGCATGTTTACACTGTTAGCTTCAACCTAAGCATTATAGATGCCATTATATAGACATGAAGGCTAGTATACACTGATTGCTGACACAGTTTCTAACACCTTACTAAGCGTTGTATATGTGCTGTTTTACTTTATCCTCATAGAAATCCTTTTAGGAACCTTAAGAAATTTCAGTTTGTCACTGAAAGTCACAGAGCCAGGATGGGATATTGCTGGTATTTCAGACTGAGGTGTCTGTCTTAGAGACCAACGAGTTAACTACAATACTCTATTGGCCCTCTGACTTTTATAATTGTCCCAAAGTGTACAGATTTAGAAAAATTATGAGTCATGATTTATCACACACAATCCCTATTGGTCAGTGCATATTCTAGTTGTTTGTTTTATTTCATTTCATTTTGTTAATGTATTTATTTATTCATTCCTCTTTTAAAAGACTGTACTGATGGGGCTGACAGGTGGCATGGTGGTTAAGGCATTGTACTCCCATATGACTGACCATGGTTCAATTCCCAGACCTGGCAGCTTGCTTTCTTGCTCTCCCTCTCTCTGTCTCTGGTCATATTAAGTAATTATAATGATAATAAATAAAATTTAAAATAATTCTTTAAAATAAATAAATAGTAAAAAGATTGTAGTGAATACCTACAAACCTTTCACCCAAGTATAAGATTATCTTCTTGCATCTGTCAATGTGTTTCTTTCCTTTCCTATTCTTGTGCTGCCTTACGTAGATAGCCACTTTATTTAGGATTTGTTATTCCATTGCTTATTCTGTAGAAGATTCATTTGTTTAAAATAAACATAAACTATATAGATATTCTATTGTGTGTGTGTGTCAATTGGGTTATTTGAGTCACTGAAGGGATTTGTCTAATTTTCTAATTTGTCTACCCATACTTTTTAAGGTTTTTCATCTTTAAAAGGTTAATATTATGGTATATGTATGTAATCACTATAAAAAAAGTCAAAAAATAAATCTAATATATGTTCATATCATTTTTATAATGCCATTAAAAACTGAGCAACAGTCTCAAAAAAGAAAAAGAAGATCGTTTCATTGTATTCTCATGTGTGTGTATAGTCAGAAGGTAATTCTTTGTGTGGAATGGGGTAAGAATACAATTTTATTTTTCCCTATATGGTAAGTAGGGAAACTAGGTTCATTTATTAAATAGTTCATCATTTTCTCATTGGCCGTCTCTGCTACTTCTGTCAGATATCAGTTCCATATACATATTATATTTCTGAGTTGTCTGTTCCATTTTTTTTCTTTTGACAGGTGATCTTATATCTATGCCTACATCATACTGCCTTGATATATATATAAAATTTCATTTTAATACTTTATCCTGGGACCAGCAGATGGCATCATGGTTACATTGTTAGACTCCCACAATGTCAATTCCAGTTAGAGTCCCGGACCCTGTGGCTTGAAACTCACGCCAGGCATGTGTGTATGCATGCCCAAAGTCCCAAGAGGAGAATGAAGGAGAAGGGATTGTGGCATGGCCATCCCCTCTCGGGGGTGATTTCTCACGCTTTCTGTCTCTCTGGTGAGCATACGTGCCCTATAGCAAAAATCTCTATAATAAAAATATAATAATACTTATTCCTCATAAGACATGTCCCCCTGCTTTATTAATTTTCTTTAGCAATAGCTCTAGTCTCTACAGATTCCACAATCAGCTTGTCAGTGTTCATGAAAAACTCTTTTAAGCTGTTATCTGGTGGTGTATTAAATTCATAGATGAATGTGGGGAGAACTGACAACTTTACACTATTAATATTTCTTTTCATATCTATGTTTAATGTGTTGTTTTGTGATTTTTTCACCTAGATCTTATCAATTTCATGTCTTTATTCAGACATAGCAGACTCAGTGTGTCCATCCAGTTCCTTCTCATCTTTCCCCACTTTTGCACAAACCAAAATCCTGAGACTCTGTTTGTCCTCTGTCCCTGCCTGCCTCTGTATCCTCATCACATCCTGTCCCCCATTTCACTTTGCTCCGCATTCAGTATTTTCTGCAATTTCCCTCCTAATACTGCTACTTGGAACTTCTACTCTCCTTTATTATTAAGCTCACACAACATCTTTTCTGGTAAGCTCCACGAGCTCTCTGTCTCCCATCTAGGCCAAGTTAAAAGCACATTCCCTGTGTTGTTTTAGTGCAGTGAGACTTCTTTTCTTAGAGCACATTCATTACACATAGTGTAATCATTATTCTGCCCACCCTTTCATGTTATAAAGAGCGGAAGAGTTTCCACTCTAGTTTCTTCCCCCTGCTCCAGCTTTTTCTCCTGTTCTTTTTAAAGATATTAATAGTCAGGTGGAATGGTGGTTAAGGCACTGGACACTCCCACATAGCTGACCACAGTTCTAGTCTTGAACACAGTGGCTTGCTTTCTCACTTTCCTTCTCTCTGTGTGCCTTTCTTTGGTCAAATGAAAATGACTAAATGAATAAATAAAATTGAATACATAATTATTTTTTAAAAATTAGAAGGGGACCAGCAGATGGTGTAATGGCTATGTCACTGGACTCCCATGTAGTTGACCGCAGTTCGAGTCCTGGACCTGGTGGCTTAAACTCACACTGGGCATGTGTGCATGGGATGCTTGGGTACGTGCATGCCCAAGATCTTGAGAGGAGAATGGAGGAGAAGGGATTGTGGTGTGGCCATACCCCCTGGGGGGTGATTTCTCACTTCCTGTCTTTCTGTGTGTCTCTGTCTTTCTGGTGAGTGCACACCCCTATAGCAAAAGAACTCTCAAAAAAAAAAAAAAAAAAAGACGTTGGGATCAGCAGTTAGTGTAATGGCTATGTTGCTGGACTCCCATGTAGCCGACCGCAGTTTGTGTCCCAGACCCGGTGGCTTAAACTTACACTGGGCGCATTTGCGTGCATGCCCAAAATCCCAAGAAGAGAATGGAGGAGAAGGGATTGCGGCGTGGCCATCCCCCCCGGGGGGGGGGGGGGGGAGGTGATTTCTCGCTTTCTATATCTCTGTTTCTCTCTGTCTGTTTGGCGAGGGCACACGCCCTATAACAAAAACGTCTAAAAAAAAAAAAAAAAAAAAAAAAAAAAAAAAAAAAAAAAAAAAAAGATGTTAAAAGTCCAAGGAATAGAAAGGAAAAAATTGCAATCTGGTATATAAAAATATAGTAGGCAGCAGAGGTACTATTTTCATCTTCGCTCTTTTACAAAAGTGCTGGTTTTGTTTATTTTGTATTGGCATCACTAATAAATGCCTTTTTCATATTGGATGTCCTTCAGGTGAAAAAGCAAACCCCAGGATTACAGAGCCTACTGCTTCTCAGCTGGCCTTCTCTGATGAATCCTCTTTCCAGGGACAGCTGACTCAGAGATTCTCCAGAGATTCCTTATCATGGCAAGTTAATAACAAAAAGCAGAAGCTTTCAGAAAAGCAGGAAGGGAACTTAAGGCCAGGAACAGAGACCCACAAGGAGATGTGCCCTGAGAAATTGAGCCATAGACAAAATTACTCAGAGAGAGACAATAGTCTGTGTTTAAGGGTTTTACAAGAGCAAGTCACTCCACGAGATGCTCTCCATGGACATGATTTCCAAAGACCAGGAAAAGACTCTGTAATCAATGCAAGTAATAACCCCTACAGATGCAAAGAATGTGGAAAAGGATTTAGCAAAAATTGGGCCCTTGTTCGGCACCAACAAATTCATGCTGGAGTAAAGCCTTATGAATGTGGTGAGTGTGGGAAAGCCTGTCATTATATGGCTGACTTCATTCGACATAAGAGATTTCATACTGGGGAAAAACCATACAAGTGTATTGAATGAGGGAAGGCTTTCAAACGTAGGTCTCACCTCACAGAGCATCAGCGTATTCACACTGGAGATAAGCCCTATGAGTGCAAAGAATGTGGTAAAGCTTTCACCCACCGTTCTTCATTTATCCAACATAATATGACCCACATGAGAGAAAAGCCATTTTTATGCAAAGAATGTGGGAAAGCTTTTTACTATAGTTCTTCATTTGCTCAACACATGAGAATTCATTCTGGAAAGAAATTATACACATGCAGTGAATGTGGAAAGGCATTTACTCACCGTTCCACTTTTATCCAGCATAATATGACCCATACAGGAGAAAAACCCTTTTTGTGCAAAGAATGTGGGAAAGCTTTTTGCCTCAACTCATCCTTCACTCAACACATGAGGATTCACACTGGAGAGAAACCCTATGAGTGCAATGAATGTGGGAAGGCCTTTACTCATCGCTCCACTTTTATCCGCCATAAGAGGACCCATACTGGAGAGAAGCCCTTTGAGTGCAAAGAATGTGGGAAAGCCTTCTGTGACAGCTCTTCCTTAATTCAACACGTGAGGATTCATACTGGTGAGAAGCCTTATGAATGCAGTGCTTGTGGAAAGGCCTTTACACACCATTCTGTTTTTATCCGACATAACAGGACCCACAGTGGAGAAAAACCTTTAGAGTGTAAAAAGTGTGCAAAAGCCTTTTACTACAGCTCTTTCTTTATTCGACACATGAGGATCCACACTGGAGAGAAGCCCTATGTTTGCAAAGAATGTGGAAAAGCCTTTACCCAGCCTGCATATTTTGTTCGGCATAATAGGATCCACACTGGAGAAAAACCCTTTGAGTGCAAAGAATGTGGGAAGGCTTTTTCTGATAACTTTGCCTTAACTCAGCACATGAAAACTCACACTGGAGAGAAACCCTTTGAATGCAGTGAATGTGGAAAGACCTTCAGCTACAGTTCATCCTTCACACACCATCGAAAGATTCATACTAGAGTTTAAAAGATATAGGAAGGCCTTTGTAACTCTGTTCACTTCATTCAAATTTAATGAACTTGTACTGGTGAAATATGTTTACTTTTAAATATAACTATTGAGAAAAACCTTTTGACCAGAAAAAATAGCTAACTCTCAGTATCTGAGAATTCATACTTAAGAGGAACATAATTGTCATCCCTAGGAAAGCTTTATGTGGCTTGTCACCTAAAAAATTATATTAGAAATTGACCCAGCTGAGAGCCTTCCTTAACACTACAGCTGAGAATCACCCAGAAGAGAGACCCAGTGGTTATTATGTGTTTAGGTAAAATGTCAGCAACAACTTCTTTCTTTTTTTTTTTTTTTTTTTTTTTGAGAGGTTTTTGCTATAGGGTGCGTGCGCTCGCCAGACAGACAGAGAGAGACAGACAGACAGAAAGCGAGAAATCACCCCCCTAAGGGGATGGCCACAACACAATCCCTTCTCCTCCATTCTCCCCTCAGGATCTTGGGCACGCACACGCGCCCACCGTGAGTTTTAAGCCACCGGATCCGGGACGCGAACTGTGGTCGACTACATGGGAGTCCAGCGACATAGCTGTTACGCTAACTACTGGTCCCTCAGCAACAATTTCTTATGTACACTACAAATTCATCTCCAGAATATTTTAAGAGGAGATAGAGGAAAAACCTCAGAAAAGGAAAACAAATGTATGCATGACTTCTAATTTCCTTGTCAAGCCTATGACAGTTTGTCCTGGGAAGTGAGGTATAAGAGATTTAAAAAGCTTCATTCCCAGGAACCAGCAGTTAACGTAATGGCTATGTCGCTGGACTCCCACGTAGTCGACTGGGGTTCCCGTCCCGGACCCGGTGGCTTAAAACTCGCTGGGCACATGTGTGTGTGCACCCAAGATCCCGAGAGGAGATGGAGGAGAAGGGATTGCGGTGTGACCATCCCCTCTGGGGGGTGATTTCTCGCTTTCTGTCTCTATGTCTCTCTGTGCCTGGCGAGCGCACGCGCCCTATAGCAAAAACCTCTCCAAAAAAAAAAAAAGCTTAATTCCCTTTGTGTGCTTTTTAATACATCCAAAGGCAGAAGAGTTGGACCACTGAGGGCAGTTTTGCCAACATTTAGTAAAACTATTTCTTTGTCCAAAACGTCTCTATCCTTGAGGATCATAAATCTGAGAAATCAAAAGCCATCAAGTACATACACATACACTGAATTCTTGTTATTCAGATAGTTATGTTTTATCAACTTGCTGTGCACACTGAACTAGTGAATACTGAAATACTGTTACTACAGAAAATACAGGGTTAGGTTCCCATGAGCCTCTGGTCTAAAGATTTTAATTAATCAATACATAACCTTTTATGATTTTTTCTTTGATGACACCTGATCTAATATGTGTTTCTTGTAAACGTAACAATTACTATTCTTTATAATAAAACTAATTAATGCAGGGCCAGCAGATGGCATGGTGGTTAAGGCACTGGATCCCACATGGCTGACTCCACAGTTCAATTCCGAGACCCATAGGTTTGAAAATTACACAAGGGCACATAGGCATGCATGCCCAAAATTCTGAGAGGAGAATTGAGAAGAAGGGATTGTGGTATGGCCACCCCCACTGGGGGACTGATTTCTTACTTTCTTATTCTCTGTTTGTCTCTCTGGTGAGCACACACGTCCTATGGCAAAAATCTTAAAAAATGATTACTACATTTTTGTGTAATTACTATAGTGTTAATGTACTGCTTTGATGTTTTCCCTCAATTATTTAAACATACACAATAACCATAAAATTCTAGTATAACATAACATAAAATACTCATATACCTATAGTAAACACTTCAAAACATAATAAACCATGAGCACATACTGTACAGTACAGTTATACAAATAAAGATGGTACTAAGAAAAGATTAAAATTCTACTTTTTTTTTAGAGAGAAATTTTTGCTATAGGGCACGTGTGCTCAGCAGACAGACAGAAAGTGAGAGATCACCCCTCCAGAGGGGATGGCCACACCACAATGCTGTCTTCATTCTCCTCTCAGGATTTTTGGCCGATACAGCCAGGTACCCAGTGTGAGTTTTAAGCTGCCAGGTACGGTGCTTGAACTCCAGTCAGCTATGTGGGAGTCCAGATACGTAATCATTATGCCATCTGCTGGTCCCCAAATTCTACTTTTGATGGAGCAATAGGATGTGTAATAAGACAATGCTCTGTGTAGTTAAAATTCTTGACCTTTGTATGCTCCAAGAGAACCAAGGGAAAAGTGAATGGAACTTATTCTCCAAAAGAGGGAAATATTTACAAGAGTATATGTCGACATCTAGTGGTTCTTTCTCATGAGTTTCACTCCCATTGCTTGTTGACAGTGTTTGCAATCTACCTCCTAAACTGGCTTGAAGCATTACATCAACCTTGGCTTATCTCCTAAAATTCTAAGTCTCTCAGCATAAGGGAGTGCAGTGGAAGTGAGGTGCTTAAAGGATCACATTCTTCCAAATCACTGAACATTTTTCCAAGGCAGAATTCCATTCTGCTATTTTGGCTGCAATGAGAGGAATAATTTTTGGAATCTTAAGCTGCCTTTCATTATAGTCCTTATTATTGCTGATTTTGATACCTTGTTTTGCTATCTCATTCAGCTCTTCATTGGCAGATTCTAGTGTCTTTTGCCAAAATTTCCTTCACATCTTCATGTCATTGAAACCTTTTTCAATTACTTGCCATGGAATATGATGTATATTTGCACTGTTCTTTGTATTTTTTGTAAGTCCAACAGTTACTGATTGTAACCTGATTGATACTGTTCAAGCCTGGGCCAACACAATAATATTGCATATAGTGATTGTCTTCCAGTTAATCCATTATGATGGTTTCCTTTTGGTGTTTAGAAGCCTCACATGCTTTTCTATAAAGCTCCCTCATGTTGTGCACCTTAATTTTTTTTAATTGCTGGAGGATGTGTTCTCATAGGGGCAGAAGGAGGAGAAAACACCACCCTATGTGTAGTACTCATATTGCAATCCTTTCTCCATTTCTCCACCCTTTCAGGATTTGAGGCATGCATACAGACATGCTTAGTGTGACAAGCCACTAAGACTGGGGTTCAAACCATGATCAGCCATGTGATATCTGGCTCTCTTAAATACTAGGCCACTCCCATGTTACACACCTTGAACACTTTAAGTATGACCTAACTAAACGGTTGGATGACAAGACACAGTGTTTGGGGACATGAAAAGAATATCTGGATTAGAATGACAGTTTTGAAGTTTTTTATGGTAATGAACTATGCAGTATCCAAAATTAAAACTTTGAAGGAAAGGGTTATTTTTTCCGTGGAGATGACATTCAACTTCTTGGAAGAAGCCATTCTGGAAGCAATCCTAGAATATCTCTGCAGTTACCCACACTTTTGTGTTTCATTTACAATGGATTGACATAGGGACCAACAGGTGGTATAATGGGTATGTAACTGGACTCCCATGTAGTTGACTGCAGTTCAAGTCCCAGACCTGGCAGCTTAAAACTCATGCCAAGCACATGTGCATGCATGCCCAAGATCTTGAGAGGAGAATGGAGAAGAAGAGATTGTGGCATGGCCACCCTTCTGCCAGGAAATGATTTCTCATTTTTTTGTCTCTCTGGTGAATGTACCCAACAGATAGCAAAAATCTCTCTTAAAAACAAAAACAAACAAACCAAAAAAGCAATGGACTGATTGATATATGGTTCAGAATCTTCCTTTTAGTTTCCTGTGAATTGGATTTATACATCATTAGGGGTTTGCATTTAAAGTTCCTATTAGTATTCACACTCAATAACAAAGTTGCTTGGTCTTTGAATGACTTAGGGACTTTGAGAACCATTTGTGCCATTAGCAAATGAACAAACTAGTCTTCTTAAAACTGAAACTTGCTTTTCCACATAACCCTTTTTCTGTGTAACAATTAGCGCATATTAAATTCTGTGGCTTTCTGAACTGCAGACCTTGCTTTTTCTGCAAGTTTAAAATCTTTTACACTGGGGACCAACAGATGACATAATGGTTAAATCAATGGACTTCCATGTAGTCGACCATGGCTTGAGTCCTGTACCTGGTAACTTAAAGCTTACACCAGGCACGTGTGTGTGCATGCCCAAAATCCCGAAAGGAGACTGTAGAAAAAGGGATTGCGGCATGGCCATCCCCCCAGGGGGTGATTTCTCACTTTCTGTCTCTACAGCGAGCACACACACCCTATAGCAGAAAATCTCTTTAAAAAAAAAAAAAAAAACTTTTATACTGTGTTGCCTTTTGAAATGTGTGAACAGGATATAACATTTTTCTCTTTTTTTCTTTCTTTCTTTGGAGAGGGTTTTTGCTATAGGGCACGTGCGCTCACCAGAAAGGGAGAGACAGAAAGCGAGAAATCACCCCCGGGGGGATGGCCATGCCGCAATCGCTTCTCCTCCATTATCCTCTCAGGATCTTGGGCACACACGCACGTGGGCCCGGCATGAGTTTAAGTTACTGGGTCCAGGACTCGAACTGCGGTTGACTACATGGGAGTCCAGCGACATAGCCATTATGCTAACTGCTGGTTCCAGATTTAACATTTTTCTGACCTGAATAATTTATTTGACTTTCAATCTTATTGTAATGCTATCCTTTGTGCTTTGGTAATTTGTTATCATATAAATCCACAAAGTTAGTTTCTTTTCCATGTTTACCAGTTTCATCACACACTTTAGATGTTAACTTTTAGCACTTTCTGGAGCAGGCTTATATACAGACAAGTGAATTTCCTCTTATTTCTGGCAGTACCTTATTATTGATTCAAAAACACTGAACTAACTCACAGCCAACAGTTGCATAACTCATGACTGAATGATGCTTACCTAACACTTGTATTTTCTTTGTAAGACATATCATGAACTTTTTTTTTTTTTTTTTTTTTTTTTTTAGGCTTTTACCATAGAGTATGTGTGCTTGTTGGAGAGAGACAGAGAAAGGGAAAGTGAAAAATCACCCCCTAGGGGAAATGGCCATGCTACAGCCCCTTCTCAATTCTCCTGGGATTTGGAGCATTCACACATATACACCCAGCATGATTTTCAAGCAACCAGTTCTAGGGCTTGAACCACAGTTAGCCATGTGCAAGTCCAGTGCCTTAACCACCACGCCACATGCTAGTCCTTATCATGAACTTTAAAAATAAAAAAGTTTATTTTGATCATGTATGTGGGGTTGGAGAGCAAGAGAGAAGCACCACCAATAGGGCCTTATACCGAAAGGCCCTTTCCCCAGCCTTCCAGATTGTTAGGATCTTAGGCATGCATGCATGCACCTGACATGCTTTCAAGCTGACCCAGGGATCCCAACCTGCAGTCAGCCATGAGGCTTCCAGCACTGTAGTTCAGTTTGCTACTGTTAATGCCACCAGGTTGAGCCATTATCACAGCCTTCTTGCACTTAGGAACAGTAGATAGCACTTCAGCACTATCCTTGGGGATCATTTTAAACAGCAAATCACCAACAAAGAACACTAAAATAGAAAAAAAAAAAAAAAAGAGGGGGCTAAATAGTCTATTAAAAGGACACTATAATAACCACAGTTAAATGAAGAGGTGAAGTGCTACCTTTGATTTTAGTTGATAACATGCACATTTGATCATCCAAAATTTTCACCACTCTGCACATGTCTACAAATGACTGCAAAGGGGCTTGTGGGGAGGGGGCTATAAATACATGTTACTGAAATGTGGATGTCACAAAAACATATATAGACAGCATGTTTAGTTTTCACACAGTGGTAAAGCATTCCTTCTTGAGGACATCATTGTCTCTCTTAATAGCTATGTGTGCTATACCTGCAGTTATACCTGTAGTTGATCTTAGTGGCTATATGCCTTGACTGGCTACTGGAATTTCAGGTCACTTACTGTTTTGTTTTTGAAAAAAAAATTTTATCTAGTATTACATATTTCAATGCACATTAAAATTGGACTGAACCATATTGTTTACCCAAAAGTGTATTAAGTGTATTAAGGAGAACATATAATTCATTAATGATTTCACTAAATAACTGAATCATAAGGTTAAGTGACTTTTGAAAATATTTAAGTTGAATAAATGAGTAGGAAAAGTATACACATTATCTTCAGATGTAGTTAAGTAAATGCAGGGTTATATAAATGTAAAAATTGGTAGTGTATACGTGACTAAAATATCAAACTACATAAAGTGAATTAAAAGCAGGAATGGAAGAAGTCAGGATACACTAGACAAATCAGTTGCACAAAGGGCTGTTCCGGAGTTATTTACAAGGACATTTCTAAGTCATACCTACTACCCAGGGTAAGAAAAAGCTAAAAAGTTCTTACTTGTACTGTCATTATATAGTCCCTTTCATAACCTTCATGCTTTTCCTGAAATGAACCTATATATTCAACATACAAATAAAAAGGAATCGATAAATACTTCTAACAAATGTATCTCATCACTTATTAGATATTAATTAATTTCATTTTAAAATTATTTGGAGGGACCAGCAGATGGCATAATGGTAATATCACTGAACTCCCACATAGTAGACCACAGTTCAAGTCCTGGACCCAGTGACTTAAAACTCACACCAGGCATGTGTATGTGTGTGTGTGTGTGTGTGTGTATGCCCAAAATCCCAAGAGGAGAATGGAGGAGAAAGGATTGCAGCATGGCCATCCCCCAGGGGGGTGATTTCTCACTTTCTGTCTCCATCTCTCTCACTGTCTCGCTCTAGTAAGTGCATACACCCTACAGCAAAACTTTCTCTAAAAATAAATTTAAAAATTTGGATAAAGACTTGAAGGTATTTACAGATATACTTGGTCCATTTTTTTTTAAGGAAAAAAGAAAGGAACACTTTACATGACCCGTTGGGTGGCTTTAGCCATGTCACTTTTCCCAACAAGGGAGAAGTAGTAATAAGAGTAGGAAGGTGGGGGGAAGTAAACAAAACTGGGGTATGGGATTCTTATCCTTGAGGGGGTCTCTAGAGAGAATTAGCCATGTCATACCTGATCAGAAACGTGATCAGCATTGCAAAAGACCCAGGGCTATTTGTCCTGACAGGCTCTTCCAAATGTGGGTGAGATTCTGAAAGCTACAGGCTATGACTATGCTAATGTGGTAAAACAACTGTTTTGCAGGCTAATATAAAATTATTTCAGTACTGTCAATAAAATCTATGAATAATATTTCAAGAGTAGCTTTCCTGCTACAGTTGCTCACCAGATTGTCCAACAGAGGCAGAGTTGAGATTGAAGCAGTAGCTGTCCAAGGACCTCTCACAACAGCATAAGTGAGCCGGTGTTGTTTAGTCTGGAACTTTCATTATGTTTTTAAATTCACATCTTAACTTTTACAATTGATGAAACTATAGAGTTGAGTAAAATACCTGGAGTTGTTATAGAACACCATATAATAGGAAGAGTTGAACATGAATCAAAGGTTGATAATGAATCCAGCCACTGATGTTCTAAATTACACTTAGTATATGCCTGTATTACTGAATGTAGGAAAAGAGACACTCATTACATCGTTACTTGAATAAATAAAAATAAAGGGAAATAACATGTAGGAAAGAAGAGTTTATTATTTCTGAGAAATAATCAAAAGCACACCTGATTCATTTAAATCCTATTAATTTATGATGTGAAATATTTCTCATGTCACATACGTAATTCTGGAGCTGGCAAGTGGCACAGTGGTTGGGGTGCTGGACTCCATATGGCCAACCATGGTTCAGGTCCCAGACCTGGAGGCTTAATTTCTCATTTTTCTTTCTGATCAAATTTAAATAATAATAATAATAATAATTAATAAAAATAAGTAATTTTTAAAAGATATATAATTCTGCTTTTACTTAGTAAAATTTAAATTTGAATGTTAGAAATATAGGAGAAGAATATATGACAAATTTTTATATAAAATTTTTTTTCCTTAACTCATCTGTATTTGTTATCACCTCTTTAAGCAGAGTATAGTTTGGGCACACTTCCATTCATACGCCTCACTGAGTTACTTTTCCCACAGCTTTCAACATACTCAAGTTGACTTATAATTATTTTCCTCTAAACACTTTTCTTTGGAAAACAAGTCCTGTGGAGAGTTCCTCCATCGAGATGGTTCAGCTTAACCTATTTCTTTTTTTTTTTTTCAATTTATTTATTTGCATTCATTCACTGTACATCATTACAGCATACAAAATGAGATTTTCCATCCAAAGTACATTATATATTGTCTCAATCAAGCACATCAACAAACATGTTATTGTCAGCAAATGATCTTCCATTTCTTGTTTTCTGTATGTTTTGCTTTTTTCCCATCCTTGATTCCCTATCTCCTACCCTCTGCCATCTCCCACTCTCCTCCCACACTGTCTCTGGTATCTATGTTTGCTTTCTATACTGTTTTCTCCTCACATTTTATTGTATCGCCAAAGACCCTAATCAATCCAAATACCCTCATAGCAAACACAGGTGATACACACATTTCCATGAACACAAGTCTTACTTTGTGCATCCTATAAAGTAGCACCTAGCTGGGGCTACATATCCTACTGCAGTCATTGAATAGATATATATTTTTTTCTGAAACTTTTTTCTTTTTGTAACTCAATTTACATTCCTTCCCTAAGCTTCATCACAGCATACAAAATGCAATCTCCCATCCAGTACACACTGCATAGTGACACAATCATGCACATTACAAAAAAATTTCCATTACTAGTTCCTAGAATTACTTCCACCCCTCTTTCTGACCCTCTGTCCCTTCCCACCCTCCTCTCACACCACCTCCGGTGTCTACAATTGTCCTTCATTCCCTTCCCACCCACGTTGCATTGATCACACAATTTCCTACATAATCTAACTACTTTCAATGGTGAGTTCACTCATTACTACTAAGAAAACCAGTTTTAACTTAACTCAAGGAAGTGCCAAGGAACTTTGCTTAAAGCCAGGAAACAAGTTAGGATTCTGTTCAAATGGTAGGTGCATGAACCTATCAGTCTCATGTACTTTTACCTTCTGTTCTGGTTCAATTTTCCTGATTAAATTCTGGGATATAATATTCAACTCCAGACTTGTCCCTCTGATTAAGTTGGCCACTTTCATAGTTTTTGGACTCTTATTTCCATGTGTCTGTGTTTAATTTTCTTGATACAACACACCCTTGAAGACTTCTTGGAGATCTGGTCTGGTGCTGGTAAATTCTTTCAGGTTTTGTTTATCTGAGAATGTTCTTGTCTTTTCTTCCCACCTGAAAGATAATCTTGCCGGGTACAGTATTCTTGGTTGAAATTGCTTCTCTCATAACACTTTGAATATATTTTCCCATTCTCTCCTCGCTCGCATTGTTTCCGATGAGAGATCTGCTGTTAGCCTGATGGGATGTCCTTTGTAGGTAACTTGATGTTTTTCTCTTGCCAATCTTAGTATCTTGTCTTTGTCTGCGGCTTTGGTCAACCTGGCTATAATGTGTCTTGGAGAAGATCTTCTTGGGTTGATTTTATTTGGGGTCCTTTGTATTTCCTGGGACTGGATCTTCGAATGCCTCTCTAGGTTTGGAAAGTTTTCTTTCAGGATTGCATGGAATAGATTATCAATGCCTTTATGGGTCTCTTCACCTTCTGGAATGCCAATTATCCGGATATTTGGACGTTTGATGGTATCCAGTACTTCTCGCATATCATTCTCAAATTTTGGGGCCATTTTCTCAGTCTTCGTGGTGGATTTTTCTAAGCCAGCCATTTTCTCTTCTACATCTGAGATTCTATTTTCTGAATGATCTAGTCTGCTTTTAATACTTTCAAGGGAGATTTTGACTTCTTGTATTATAGACTTCATCTCTAGCAGTTCCATTTGAGTCTTTTGTAAAGTGTGTAATTCCTCTTTTAGATCTTGCAAGAATTTCCTCATCTCCTGGAACTCAGCAACTTCTTTCTCCTTTCTCTTTAGCAGTTCATTATCTCTCTTTTCTTCCATCTCTGTTAGCTTCGACATTATGAATGCTCTAAATTCCTTATCAGACATTTCCATGATTTTCACCGAACTGCTTGTGGATGAAGGAGAGTTACTCTTTTCCATTGGAGGAGAGGTATTTTCTCGTTTTCCCATATTTCTCGTGATCCGACGGTGATTTCTTGTCATCTGATGGATGGTGTATTTCTTTCAAATTCTTGGTGTTAAGCCTCAATGTTCAGGAGCAAGCAGACAGAGATGTTCTAGAATCTGTTTGCTGTTCTGTTGTGATCGCACACTAGCTTTGCTTGCTGGAGGCTGAATTATGAGTAGAAAATCTTCATTTCTCCTGTCCCTTGAAATATCTAGTTCCCAGTAGCCATGCGGAATCCTCTGAAGGAAAGGCTCAACTCTCCTGCCACACTAGCTTTGCTTGCTGGAGGCTGAATTATGAGTAGAAAATCTTCATTTCTCCTGTCCCCTGAAATATCTAGTTCCCAGTAGCCATGCGGAATCCTCTGAAGGAAGGGCTCAACTCTCCTGCCACACTAGCTCTGCTTGCTGGAGGCTGAATTATGAGTAGAAAATCTTCATTTCTCCTGTCCCCTGAAATATCTAGTTCCCAGTAGCCATGCGGAATCCTCTGAAGAAAGAGCTTAACCTATTTCTAAAAAACTAAGACTAACACATGCAGAATTGGTAACTACAGGATATGGGAATTTTAAAAAGTAGATCTTAGGAGATGAAACTGAAAAGCATTTTAACAAATAATTCTTTTCAACATCAAGGCATATCTCAGAACACTTCAACAACAACTACTAAGAAATATGGTTTGGATAGCTAAACTCTTTAGACCACAAAGCTAACATTAGATTATATACATTTTACAACATTACCTTGATCTGTTTGTTTTGTTTTTGTTTTTGTTTTTGGAGAGGTTTTTGCTATAGGGCACGTGTGCTTGCCAGAAAGACAGAAACAGAGAGATAGAAAGCGAGAAATCATTCCACAGGGAGGATGACCACACCTCAATCCCTTCTCCTTTATTCTCCTCTCAGGATCTTGGGCATGCACGCACACGTGCCCAATGTGAGTTTAAGCCACCGGGCCAGGACTCAAACTGCAGTAGACTACATGGGAGTCCAGTGACATAGCCATTACACCAACTGCTGGTCCCAACCTTGATCTGTTAAAACAGGCTGATGTGAAACTAGAAAAACATTACTAGCTCTGCTTTAGTACCTAAAGTATCACAGTATCACACTTAGAAGTAGAAACAAATCTTATCTTCCCCTTATGTCGTTATTGTCATGCCTTACAGGTGTTTAAAATGTTAACCAAATTTTTTTTTTAATTTTTGAAAATATATATATTATCAGAGGGAATGAAGAAAAGTATCAAACACTTATGTAAATCATTCTTCAGGCAGATGATGACCCGTCACTTTTTCCATACGGAACGTGTCATCTCCTTTGAGGGGTGGCATTTTTAAAGTCACAGTAGCATTGATATCATCAGCAGTAGGGTCATCTTCATCAATACTCCAGACCAAGTTTGATCATCTGATAGCTTCTGTTAGCATGTGTCTGGAGATCTTCCAGACTAAACCCAGAAAATAGGAGTGTGGTTTCATAAGGCAAGATGATCAGATCCTTTACAGGCTTATCCTTCTTGTCAGTCTCTGCCTTTTGCCTTAAGGTCTCAATAATGGAATGATCAGGATTGATCTGTGAAGTGAAGCCAATCTGAGCAACATGGTGACCTTTAGACATATGCAGAAACGGCTTCCATGAGCCCCATTTGCATGGCTATGAGATTATTTGCATACAAAAATGCAAACTGCTTGATGTTGTCAACAGCAGAACAGTATCAGGCTAAATGAAACTACATGTATTTATCAGAATTCACCGAAAAAGATCAGAGAAATTACGTGGTGCCAGTCATTTTCACATCTTCAGATAATTTACATCCAAAAGCAACTGGTCTTACATTTCATTTCCTCTTCCCCCATTTCCTGCCCTTTAAAATAACAAACCTGAGGCTGGTTCCAGGTCACGGCTTTTCATTAGAGAAGTCAGACCCACCAGATCTCTACTTTGCTTTACTTGCATGTCTTTGTGTGTGTGTGTGTGTGTGTGTGTGTGTGTGTGTTTTGTTTTTTTTTTTTTTGAGAGGTTTTTTGCTTTAGGGCGCGTGCGCTCGCCAGACAGACAGAGAGAGACATAGAGACAGAAAGCGAGAAATCACCCCCCAGGGGGGATGGTCATGCCACAATCCCTTCTCCTCCATTCTCCTCTTGGGACCTTGGGCACACACGCACATGCGCCCGGCATGAGTTTTAAGCCACCGGGTCCGGAACATGAACCGCGGTCGACTACGTGGGAGTCCAGCAACATAGCCATTACGCTAACTGCTGGTTCCCTTTGTGTGTTTATTTTTATGTTTATTTCTAATCCACAGCCTCCCTACTCAGAAAAGTGCGTTCTGCTGAGTGGGTCCCTGCAAAGTGGTACCCAAACGTGGGGCCTGAACACAGGGGAACTACAGAGTGAGGCAAGTGGATATGCCTTGAGGCCAGCCAGAGATAATTAAGATAAGGAACCTATAGAGTAAAATAAAGAATAATAGAGCATAAGAAAGAGATAACAGAGTAAAAAAAAGGGTTAACAGAGTAAAATGAGGAGATAATAGAGCAAGAGAAGGAGTGGATTTGATTACTGTTGGGTGTAAAACATGGGGATATCATTGTCTAAAGACAGAGATATGTATGTCTAAATGTTGTCTTATATGTTAAAAGCTAGGGGTGATAAAGTTAGTATTAAGCAGTGACATCAGTTCCTGAATTTTGTGCTGGAAACATGCTCTTGGTTCCCAGAGCAAGAAACAGTTTATGAGGAGACCAGGAACAAGGTCAGAGAACAGATCAGGGAATGATACACAACAGAGGGTCCTAGAAGAATTCCCATTTTTGCCTTCTCCCTGTGGAATTTAATTAAGGAGTGCTTTAGACAAAACCCTCCAGAAAAAAACAGAGCTGACTTAGTAACTCCACTGACAAACACTCCAGAGGGCTATACCTCCCTCCTACCTAAGAAATCAGAGTCTAGGGAACCAGCAGTTAGCGTAATGGCTATGTCGCTGGACTCCCACGTAGTCGACCGTGGTTCACGTCCCGGACCCAGTGGCTTAAAACTCATGCTGGGCGCGTGTGCGTACATGCCCAAGATCCCGAGAGGAGAATGGAGGAGAAGGGATTGTGGCGTGACCATCCCCCCCGGGGGGGGGGTGATTTCTTGCTTTCTGTCTCTCTTTCTCTCTCTGTCTGGTGAGCGCATGCGCCCTATAGTGAAAACCTCTCCAAAAAAAAAAAGAAATCAGAGTCTGTTACTAAAGACAAGGATAGAAAGGTAATACCTGGTAAAGAAAACGACAGTCTTTTGAAGTTAGACAGACTTAAGATTGCAGATTCCAAAGTAGTTGTAGGGCCCGAGAAGAACAGAGCCTTTGTCCTTTGGCTTAGTGCTCCCAATCAAAACTTACTTGCATGTCAAATGGCACTAGGTCAGAAAGAACAGCTCCCACTTTAACCCCCTTCCAGAGAGCTTTGCATTGTACCGCAGAGGAGAGGACATTTTGGGATTTAAAGTATGCCTGGTTATAGAGACTCCCAATCCTTATAATTCGGAACAAAATCAATGTCAGCCTGAGCTGATATCCTTTAAAACTCTAAAAGAACTTTTAAGAAGGCTTGTACGAAATATGGTCCCGCAGCACCATATACAATTGTGGTACAAAGACAGTTATTCAATCTGTGTTTACCCCTAATGATTGGCAGATGTTACACAAGACACACTTGTCGGAAAATTATCTTTTGTGGAAATCTGACTCGTCTGAGGAAGCCCAAGAGCAGGCGAATAGGAATCAACAACATGGAATACCCATCACATTTGAAATGTTGACTGGAACAGAAGAGTATGCCAATACTGGTGCACAAATTTAATATCCACCACAAGCATATGAGCAGATTAATATTGTATGCTTAAAATGCTGGAAAAGGCTTCCTGATCAGGATTGAGGGGCAGGTAGTTTGATCAATGTATGACAGGGACCTAGTGAGTTATATCAAGATTTTATTTCCCGGGAACCAGCAGTTAGTGTAATGGCTATGTCGCTGGACTCCCACGTAGTCGACCGCGGTTCGCGTCTCGGACCCGGTGGCTTACAACTCACGCCGGGCGCGTGTGCGTGCGTGCCCAAGATCCCGAGAGGAGAATGGAGGAGAAGGGATTGCGGCGTGACCATCCCCCCTGGGGGGTGATTTCTCGCTTTCTGTCTCTATGTCTCTCTCTGTCTGTCTGGCGAGCGCACGCGCCCTATAGCGAAAAACCTCTCCAAAAAAAAAAAAAAAAAAAAAAAAAAAAAGATTTTATTTCCCGCTTGACACAAGCCATATTACAAGTGGTCTCTGATCAGGAGCCAAGACAAATTTTTTTTGAAACAATTGGCCTTTGAAAATGCTAAATGCCTCTTACAAAGCAGCTATTACTCCATACAAAAAAAAAAAAAAAAAAAAAGCAGGGGGAACAGTGGCTGATTTTATTAGACTTTGTCAGGACATTGGAAAAAAATTTAACTGAACAATTTTTACTTGTCTATCAACCACATATTCATAAGCTGCTGATATGTACTAAAAGCTAAAGTTGCTAAGAATTTAAGTATTCTAGTAAATATGTAAAGTTCTACATACAAAGTTACAGACTTCATGGCCTTTCCTGAGGTGTCTAATTCTCTAGTCTATTAAAATAATAATAGTAATAAATACTAATAAATAAAACTAATTGTACTAATGTAATGCCATTAGTCACAAATTAGATAATTATCCTTAAGTACGATGTATAATAAAAACTAGTTGTCTGTATACTTTGTTCTCACTGTTCTCAGTTCTGTCATTCACAGACTTGTGCTTCCTATGGAAAAAACTCTTAACAAGTACTTAGTGCCTGAAGAGCACGGTAAAAAAGCAAATTATTCTTTTCAAAACACTTCTGGAATCCCTCCTATCTGCTTTACAATAAATAATTATGCCTCTAATTGTTTGCCTCTTTACACAGAAATGGATACCCTCTGAATTCCTTCCAAAATGTGTTAAAACTATTCTCAGATTTATTAAATTGGGAAGTTTTTAGCATACTAATATTACTAAAAGATCCTTTTGCCTTCCACAGTTCCCAAGTGTAGCTTCCCTTCAAAACATTCTGTGAATCTTCAGAACCTCCAGTAACACTGTTTTGTTTTTTGGAAGGTTTTGTTTTGTTTTGTTTTGTTTTGTTTTGTTTTTTAGGGCGTGTGCGCTGCCAGAAAGACCAAGAGAGACAGAGACAGAAAGGGAGAAATCACCCCCCCCAAGGGGGATGACCACGCCACAATCCCTTCTCTTCCATTCTCCTCTCAGGATCTTGGGTACGTACGTACACGCGCCTAGTGTGAGTTTAAGCCACCGGGTCCAGGACTCGAACCGCAGTTGACTACATGGGAGTCCAGTGACATAGCCATTATGCTAACTGCTGGTCCCAACACTGTTTAGTCCTAACATTCTGTTATATAAAACTGCCCAATCCCTACTCAAAAAAATTTTTTAAAGGGGAAATAATTGTGGGAAAATAACAAAAATAAATTACTCATATAACTACATAGATAAATAATTTTTGATATATAGTTTTTTGGGGTTTTTTTTTGGAGAGATTTTCGCTATAGGGTGCGTGCACTCGCCAGACAGACAGAGAGAGACATAGAGACAGAAAGCGAGAAATCACCCCCCAGGGGGGATGGTCACGCCACAATCCCTTCTCCTCCATTCTCCTCTCGGGATCTTGGGCACTCACGCACATGCGCCCGGTGTGAGTTTTAAGCCACCGGGTCCGGGACGCGAACCGCGGTCGACTACGTGGGAGTCCAGCAACATAGCCATTACGCTAACTGCTGGTTCCCTTGATATATAGTTTTTAGAACTCCAGGTTAATGAGAAAGAAAATGTCCAGTATTGGTGTTCTGTAAAACTCAGGCATAAACTCTAATGGACAAATGTTACTTTTGCTTACTGCTTACTAACAACAGCTGGCCTCTTCAGTAAACGTAATCTCTTGCCCTAGACTCACAAACAACCAAGAACAATGTGATTGTTGCTATTTTCTTATCCCCAAACAGATTGGTTGTCATTATCCTTCTGATCCTATTATACAATTTGCCTGTGCTACTGCATTTGTTTTTCCCAAAGCAGTCTCATGTAAGCCCATTCCAAGTGTTCTAGTGGTAGTCACTGTTAGATCAAGCATTTGATACCCATCTAAATATTGACGAACAAATCCCTGTCCATTTGCAAGAGCTAGAATCTATTACAGACAGCTTAAGAAAACAGGTGTTTAAAATGCAGCTACAAAGTAATTTGAAATGTCATACATTATATCTACTTATCTGTGTGATGCCTTTGCCTTATAATGACACACAGTGGATCTAGATTTCTATTCAAAACCATTTCCATGGGGTATGGTCTTCTAACTGTATTTCTGTAGTTTTGAAAGATCTTCATGAACAGGCCAAAGGTTTGCAAAATAGTTTTCTGCCCTCATTTAATTCTGATTTTGCCTCTAACATTTTAAATATTTCAAAGACATTCACATCAGAAATTCCCTTTTAAAAATCCTGTTTTATCACAAACGTTTTCTCATAAAACTGACTTAGGAGATTGTTCAAATCTTTTTGCAGGTGTATGTGGGTGTGCATGTATATGATTTGTCATGTTAGATGCTATATGTTGTATGTCTATGTGATAAAAGGCCTTAAGGAATTTCATTCAATTTGGTTTATAAGAAAGAGTGCCCATACAAATTAAATACTTTTCAAATTCACATGGCTTAAAAATCTTCAACTAATAAGCCAGCTTCAAATATGGTAAAAGAAAAGGTTTAATAAGTAAAGATCTTCACAATTTCTAACAAATATTTTGTCCAGGGTTTTATTGATCAGGTGGCATCATGTTTAATATGATTATTTTAATGAAATAGCTAATTATGTTATGCATTATCTGTTACGTGATAAATATCTGACCAACAGGGAAAATGGATTAGTGACTAGACTTCTTTAATATTTTGTTTTCCTTTTTTTAAAACATAATTAAAATGTATTTAGCTTTATTTATTTAATTTGACCAGAGCGAGACAGAGCAAGAGAGCGAGAAAGTGAGAAAGCAAGTCACCAGGTCATCAGGCTTTTCTCTTTTTTTCTTCTTTCCCTTCCTTTTCTTCAGTCTCGTCACTAACTTCTTTATCACACTCCTTCTCCACAAAAAGAGTAATGAGATAGCCAATAAACTGAGTGTTTCTTCACAATCTCTTTTATTCTTTCCTCCAAGTACTCAGTTTGGTCTTCTTTCAGATGCAGGATAACCTTTGTCCCAAGACCGATGGGCTCACCTGTGTCAATCCTAACAGTGAATGAGCCCCTGCAGAAGACTCCCAGGCATATTGCTCATCATCATTGTTTGGTGATCACAGTCACTTTCTCGGTAACCAGATGGGCAGAATAGAAACCGATATCTGTACCAGCCTGAAAAGCTTCCATGAAACCTTTGATCCCTGAGTTGGCAATAGTACCAAGATTACTGGTCAAGTCAGTCTTCATAATTCCAATCCCAGTATGTGCCCTAGTGAATCCCAGTATTACTATAGTGAGGGTTCAATCTTGTTTGTTTGGAGTGAGATTAATGTGCAGCTCCTTCCAAGAATCTAGTTTACTGGGATCTGTGAAGATTTCATATCTGATTTTGTCCAGTGCATCGGATGAATCTGAAATAAGATCCATCAGAAAAATCTCTTTGTTGGAGTAGAAAGTGTTGATGATCAATGACATCAACTGGGCAATTTCTGCCTGGAAGGCAAATGTCTCAACCTCCTCCTCCTCCATGGGCTGGTCTTGGGTCTAGGTTCCCTCAGGCATCTCGCTGCACAGCCTGGGAGCAGTCTCTAAATATTTTTCTAATGGAAATTAAATATACTGGGTCATAAAAATAGTCATGAGACATTTTTGCATAGAAAAACATGGAAAAATACGTCATGATTTTTCCAATGACCCAATACATACAGATTTAAAGAAAAAAAAAAAAAACAGTAGGAAGGTAGACATTAAACTTTGAAGCATGGGAAAGTGAACAAGCAGTAAACCAGGTGATATGCAGACCCAAGAAGTTTTCAGGAACTCAGGGAAGAAACCCACATATCCAAGATTTCAAAACTGGCAAGGATTTGGTCTCCTGGAGGAATCAACTCAAGTGTGGCTACACAGAGAGAAGAGCAATTAAGAGCAAGGTCAGCTGTACAGGTAGGGACCATGAAAATTTGGGCTTAATCCCAATTGTTCTGTGAGTCATGAGATGATTTTCTCCTGTTTTCTAAAAATTTTGTACTTTTACTTTCAGTTCATAATTTCTCAACATTTTAAAGCTGAGGTAATTAGTTCAAGAACTTCTTTCTTTTCTAATACAGGCTTTCAGTGCTATACATTTTACTCTAAATGCTAGTTCAGTAGCATTCCATAAATTTTTACACAATTGGGTTTTAATTTTTAATCGGTTTTAATAATTTTGAATTTCTCTTTTGATATCTTTTTGTATTTATAGAACTAAACTTGATTATAGTGTGAGAACATACTTTGTATTACTTAAATCTTTTTGTTGTTGTTGTTTCTTTAGATTTGTTTTATGGCAGGGCTGGTAGGTGATGTAGTGGTTAAGGGCGCTGGACTCCCACATGGCCAACCACAATTTGAGTCCTAGACCTGGCAACTTGTGCTCTCTCTTCCTTTCTGTCTCTCTCTGGCCAAAATAAAAAAAAATAATGATAATAAAATTATTTTATAAAAAGATTTGTTTTATGGCCCAGATGTGTTCTATCTTCATAAATGTTCCATGTGTATTGAAAATAATGTGTATTCTGCTCTTGTTGAGTAGAGTGATCTGTAAATGTCAAGTAGGTCAAGGTGGTTTCTTGAGTTCTTTCCTGATTTTCTATTGAATCTACTAATAATGTAGAGGACGGTAATAAAAATTCCTACTGGGACCTGCAGTTGACATAATGGCTAAGTCGCTGGATTCCCATGTAGTTGACTGCGGTTCAAGTCCCGGCACGTGTGCGTACATGCCCAAGATCCCAACAGGAGAATGGAGGAGAAGGGATTGTGGCATGGCCATCCCCTCTGGGGAGTGATTTCTCGCTTTCTGTCTCCCTGTCTCTGTCTTTCTGGTGAGCACATACACCTTATAGCAAAAAACTCTCCAAAAAAAAAAAATTCCTACTATAATTGTAGGTTTGTCTATGTCTCCTTTTTGTGAATTCTGCATCCCTATCATATTTCTTTCATTTTTAAAAGTTGTTTACAGAGCCAGCAGGTAGTATGGTGGTTGAGGTGCTGGACTCCTACATGGTCAACCACAATTCTAGTCTCAGATCTGACAGCTTGCTTTCTCACTTTCCCACTCTCTCTCTCTTTCTTTCTGGTCCAATTAAAAATAATAATAGTAAATAAATTAGATAATTATTTTTTAAAAATTGTTTCCAAGTTTTCCCTTGTTCTTAGGATGAAATGCAAACTTCTAACATATCTGGAAATATTCCTTAGGCTCAACACCTACCCTATATACCTTGATGAGTGTTTCCCCAACTATACATGAAACTTTATCTCATAGATTATTTCTCCTTCCCTAAAGCCTACTTCATCCAGCTGCCAGGCCTTTGTTCAGCTTTTCCTCTTTACCAGGAACAACCTCCTGGGAATTTTCACTTTTCCTAGGTTTCCAGGTGACATTGATATTGCTGGCACTGAGACTACATGTTGTAAATTGACTTACTATAAAAATTTACATATCCCCTGCACATTTCCTGCACCTGTGTCTTGAGCCTTATGTCAATGCCTCAATTATCCCAAGACTTACAATCATAAAATGTGTTGTTATATCTCACATGAAAGTGATTTTAATCATTACAAAACTGGGAAACCAAGATCATCAACAAATGATTGCAGATTTGTTATTTTCTTCTCTAAATGCTATTATCAATGAATAATCCTATATTAGACTATTCTTCTTTTTTTTTTTTTTTTGAGAGGTTTTCGCTATAGAGCATGTGCGCTCACCAGACAGAGAGACATAGAGACAGAAAGCGAGAAATCACCCCCCGGGGGTATGGTCACGCCGCAATCCCTTCTCCTCCATTCTCCTCTCGGGATCTTGGGCACACACGCACACACGCCCGGCGTGAGTTCTAAGCCACCGGGTCTGGGACGCGAACTGCGGTCGATTACGTGGACGTCCAGCGACATAGACATTATGCTAACTAATGGTTCCCTAGACTATTATTCTTAACTTAAAATACACTTTAAAAGAAAAATAAAGCTACAATTAAGTAATTTCTTTACATATGGTAAACTAGCACCATTCTAGGCGCTCAGACTTTTTTCAGTGTAATCAGTGAGCAGTTATAGACTTGTCCTGTCTGCCTCTTTCCTGACATCTTCCAATTTCAGTAATTTCCATTAACTTATATATACTGATGGGTTCTAATAGGAAGATAGCTCAGCCTTAAAAGATAAGACTGGCAAGTGTGGTTTGTAGCACTCTAAAAAGTATCCTGAAATATACATTAACTTATATGGGATTTGGAGAATTTGGTGGGCATCTTCTCTTTTACCATATACTTCTGTTACAAAGATGGTTTCCTAATCTCCTAAGAACAAGAAAGGCTGTTTATCAGGGTTTTTTTGTTTGTTTGTTTGGTTTTGTTTGTTTGTTTGTTTGTTTTCCCTTTCTGGTAAAATAGCCATAAAATGAGTGTTACCATTTTAACCATTAAAAAGTAATATCTGCAGTAATTTTTTATTTACATATAATCAGTATATACCTTTGTGGGGCACAGTGTGTTTTTCAAAGTATATATACAGGGGCCAGCAGGTGGCATGGTGGTTAAAGGTGATGGACTCTCATAAGGCTGACTGCAGTTCAAGTCCCGGACCTGGTGGCTTGCTTTCTCACTATCCCTCTTTCTCTCTCTCCCTCTGTCTCACTCTATCCCTCTCTGGTCAAATTAAAATAAATAAGTAAATAAATAAATAAATGTTAAAATAATTCTTTTTAAAAAATATACAGAATGTAATAATCAAATCAAGGTATAAACATATTTACCATCTCTAACACTTATCATTACATTATGTTTGAACATTCAAAATTCATGCCACTGGGGTTGTCTTTTTTTACTGTGAAATATACATTGTCACTGACATTCTTTACTGTGGTACATTATTATATACCTATTCTACTTATTTATATGCACTCTTATGAACATCCTTGTCTTGCTCCAGATTTTAGAGGAAAAGCTTTTTACTTTTCTCCATTCAGTATGATGTTAGCTATGGGTGTGTCATATGTAGCCATTATTGTTAAGAAATGTATCTTCTATATCTGTTTTGTTGAGAATCTTAGTCATGATAGGATGTTTTACTTTATCAAATGCTTTCTCTGCACTAATTGATATCATATGGTTTTTAATCTTTCTTTCTGTTAATGTGATGTATCGCATTTATTATTTTATGAAAATTGAACTGTTCTTGCATCCTTGGGATGAATCCTATCTAGTTATAGTGTATAACTGTTCTGACATCTTGTTGAATTCAGTTTGCTAGTATTTTGTTGATAATTTTTGCATCTTTAACATTAAGGAAAAGTTCTCTAGTTTTCATTTTTTATTGTGTCCTTGTTTGCTTTTGGTATAAGGGTGAGGGCAGTCATAAAACGAGTATGGGAGAGTTTTCTCTATCTAAATATTTTGGAATAGTTTGAGAAGAATCAATGTTAATTTTTAAATGATCTGTAGGATTTAGTAGTGAAACTCTCTGGAGTTGGGCTTTTCTTTGTTGG